>CAUYUJ010022389.1:37500-47500 GCA_963575745.1 Prorocentrum cordatum
TGCGGCTGAAGGCCAAGCAGGCCGCCAAGATGACTCCAAGTGGCTTCAAGGCGGCTCAAGATAGCCTCGAGGCGGCCCAAGAGGCCTCCAGGACGGCCCAAAGAGGGCTTCTAAACGGATACCCAGTAGGACCGAGGAGCCCGAAATCATGTATGTTGTACCAGTTAGGGAGAGGTTCACGTTATCCCCGTTTCGGGCTTCCGTCGGTTTAAGACGGCCCCGGCGGCCTCCTAGGCGGCCAGGGAGACCCAAAAAAGCTTTGAAGAGCACCTTCACGGTCTAAGGCGACGCCAACACGTCCCGACGACGGCTCCAAGATACCCCCAAGACGACCAAGGATCCCCAAGACGGCCCAAGAGATTCTCCAAGGCAGCCCGAGCACGGCCCTAGAGGGCCCCAAGGAAACCCCAAGACTGGCCTCATTTGAGCCCAAGACAGCGCCAAGACGGCCAAAATGCGCACGGGCGCGGCTGCCGTGCAAGGCCAGCTCTGTACTGCGGGCGACCGCTGTGGCCGCTGGCACTGGCAGGACGCGGCTCTGACGACCGGGGCAAGAGGGAGCGGAAGTAGAGGAACAGGCGAGCTGCGGCAAGAGGCGTGGTGCGCAGCTGGTCGCGTTCCTCCTCCTCCTCCTCCTCCTCCTCCTCCTCCTCCGCCTCCTCCTCCTCCTCCTCCTCCCAAACATTTCCTGCTCCCCTCCTCGTCCCGTGTCCCATGGCCACGGTGCCCGAATGTCGGGTTGCAGTGGGGCCAGAAGCTCAAGAGCGCCGCCGCTTGCATGTCTTTCACATGCTCCAGTTGCACGTCCTCCTCCTCCTCCTCCTCCTCCTCCTCCTCCTTCCCCTCCTCCTCCTCAACTCCGTGGCCCTCCATCACGTCCCCATGTCGCTCCGGAATCGGCCACCCCGTCGCCCCACCCGCGGGAGACTCGCCGGGGGCCTAACCGCTGGAACTCTCCAGCCCACCTGAGGCCCCCTCTCGAAGAACTACATACACAAACACACGAACTGGGGAAGTAAAAAGATACCAATACCGCTGCTCCCTGGACCTCTCCCGTAGCACGTTCTGACCAATATCTGAGGCGAACCCAGCCGTTACGACGAGGAGTGGGTTGGAGGGGCGTGGCGAGGCCCGAAGAAATTCTGGACTTCTCGCGAGACGGGACTCACTTGCACGCCTGTTCGGCCCATCGCTACATGAAAAGGCGGAGAAGGGGGGATATGCCATGCAAGTCAATCTTGCCCAAGTCGAGCCCTAACGCAAGTTGGGCCTCACTTGCACGCCTTTTCGACCCATCGCTACTTGAGAAGGCGGCGGAGGGGCAGGATGCCATGCAAGTAAACTTGCACGAGTCTAGACTTCATGAAGTTTGGCACACACTTGCACGCGTCGTCGCCCCAGCGCTGCTTGAGAAGGCTCGCCTCGACTCTACCTTGGGCTCACCAATCCAGCATGCCACTACTCGGGTACAGGGATGCTCTCAGCTGCGAGATATGGTATCTATGTAAGACGCCTGCTTGAGTCTATTTGTCGGTCTCAGAAGGCGGCGGGGCTTCTCAGAAGCAAGGCTTCGAAGTCTTCTCCGAAGACACAAACGGATTCTGAGAAGGTGCGAGAGCTTCTGAGAAGCCCCGCCACCTTCTGAGAAGGCCTGCCCCCACACACTTCCCCTCGGGCTCGCAGCCGATCTAAAGGACAACAGCCTCCTGGCTGACTGACGGTGTGCAGAGCCTACCTGCCCAGAGTACTGGGTCCGAGTAGGTGGGGTCGGAGGATCGCGCCGCATCGGCACATTCGGCGTGGAGGACGTCGGGCTCCACATAGAGCCGCATCGCACGCTGCATCGGCGAGGCTGCGCGATCCTCCGACCCCATCTGCTCAGACCCGATCTGGGAGGCCGTGACTGGAGGGTAAGAACACGGGGGCCATAACAAAGACCGAACGCGGAAGCGTCGTGCCGATCCTGGTCAGCGTCGATCTTGCTTGCTCAGCGTCAATGCGTGGATCGTCCTGGCGAATCGGCGATGGCCGACATGGACCATGACCCAGCTCAGCATCGACAAAATCCTGCGACATGTTGGTCATGGTCTCCGTGGCAGGCAGTGTTGATTTACCCCAAAAATATGGGCTTCGACATGTTGCCGAGACGTGGGGGGGAAGGGGGCTCTGGTTGCGGGACGGTCCTTGATCGATCTGCTCCTACCAGTCACGCAAGCAGACTGGATGGTGGGGGGCTTGACATACAGTCGGCCCGTATCAGAAGGATGCGCGAGAAGGGTGCACGGGCCTTGGACGCCCATTTCGGAGCTTTTTGAGTGGGGCGCGGCCAGCGAAAGTGGCCGAGGATGGACCAGAGGCCAGGATGCCAGGGTACCCTTGAGAAGGTTGCCCATCCTTACTATGCGGGTTGACTTTAGGTCATGATCTCCATGCTCGTTCCCTCGAATACGGTGTGGGCACTGGATAAAGAAACCTTAGGTCAGAAACCCAAGGTCTGGAAGCCAGTGGAACTCCAGTCGTGGACTGGCCATGGATAGCACCACCGCCCTCATTGGATAAGGAATACTCCAAGGTCTGGCGCCTCATGGGACTATTCCTTAACCAACGCCCCCACCGGGGACAAACAATCACATCATCGCGCAACGCTCGGAGGTCCGCGCGGAGTCCTGGGATCAGCGCTGGCCCCCCCCCCCCCCCCCCGGCGGGGACCCTCGGGCGCCGCCCCACGGCGCGCTCCGCGCGGCAAGGAGGAAGGTCCAGCGCCGATCCGAGGGATCCGAGCGGACCCCCGAGAGTTGTTATGTTTACCGTCGACCCGCATCATGGGGACGCGCGGTTAGGATGCAAGGGCCTTGGAGGCCACGCTGATGTTTTCGAGCGAGGTCGGCCAGCGGAAGTCGCCCAGTCTGGGCCGAAGGGGCGAGGGTGCAAGGGCAACCTTGGGAAGGATGCCCATCCTTACTGTGTGGGTTGGCTGTACGCCACTGTTTGTGATGCGTTTCCAGAAGTGACACCAGCGAGAGGGACGTCTGAGACCGTCGCACTGCACCTGAGCCTTCGAAGGGCGACCGTGCGCGCGAAGCCGAGCGAACTTGAGCTTTCCCTGCAACCCCGTTTGGAATCATACGAGATTCTTCGCCTACGCGCAAAATGTGACCCTAGGCAATAGTGACCGCTAGTGCGCGGCGCGGCCAAGGGGGGGGTCCTTAGGGGACACCACCAGGCGCGCAAGGCGCTGCCATCGCATCGCGTTCAGCGATCGGGGGGCCCGGTGGGCCAGTACCAAAGGGCACTCCGACAGAAGGTCCCTCTTGCGTGTGGCCCATTGCTTTCCCTATCGAGAGACTGCTCCAGACTTCGGTCGGGCATGCCCTCCTACAGGCGGATGCTGGAAGATTATCTTAAACCGAGACATCCAGACATCCAAACATAAGCAACAATTTACACAACAAAAGAAAGCAGTCATATTTCAAAATGGTCAAACGAGCAGGTCAAATCGTCACCAGACTATTGCTTTAGCTAGTCTTGCAGATTCCTCTGGTGGAAGGACCTGCCCGACTTACCTCCCCAGACATGCGACGTCCTGATTTCTTTGTCAGGACGGCGTCCCCGGAAATCCTGACCCTTTTCCCCGGGACCGTTCTTTTCATCCTGAATCGTTCTCTGACGGTCCCGGGGCCCGGCGAGGGCCTCCAGAGACCGAGAACGGCGACAAAAACCTCCGCCCAGGTATGGGTCTTGCACGTGGCCGATGTCTCCAACGACTGCTCCCGTCTGTCTAGGGAGCCCACAAAGGACGTACGCGCCCAGCTATGTACATGAACACGGCCCCTCGATCCGCGAGACCAGCCGCGTGATACGCACATTCGCGCAATGCGTACTCTCGAAACCAGCCTGGATTCATGTACGTGTACGTCCTTTTGTCGCTCCTGACTGTCCCTGCCCCCCCCCCAAAACCCCCCGCGCGCGCAGGTGCCTCGCCGTCGGCCTCCTCCACGCGGCTGCCGCCCGGCCGGCGAAAGTCCGCCGCCCGGGGCCGCTCTCGGGCCGCCGCCCGTGGCGCCCAGAGGCCCAGACTTGGGTCGGGCACGTCCCCCTGCAGGTGGATTCTGGACGAAACAGAAGGCATGTGCAAAGCATAGCGAGCACATTCTCAAACATACTCGAAACGAGATCGTCCCCAGACTATTGTTTTGAACTGTTTTCTCGTACTCCTCCTGTAGAGGGGCACGCCCAGCTTAAACTCAGACAGGCGCGCGTCCCCAACAAAAATCAAGACCGATGCTCGATGTTCGGCGGCGAGCGAGGACACGATGTTCAAGGGCGAGCGAGGGTGCGGGCCTTCTCATGAGGCTAAGATATCGCCTGGCCTTCTGAAACATTTTCGGAGCCCTCCACGACCCAGATCATTGGATACTGGTTTCTGTCCGATCGCGATCGGTAGCTACAGATCGGCCCTCCAAGTCGGTCGCGACCGTTTGCGACCGAACCCAGAATCGGTCGCGACCGATTTTGAAGCACATCGGTCGCGACCGACACCGCAATTTGAAACAAAACCGGTAGCGACCGTTCTCCTCGGTCGCGACTGGAATATGCTAGTCTCCAATGATTAAGGAACGGGAGGTTATTCTCTATTTTCGGCCTCCGGGGGCCCTCGCCGGGCCTCGGGACCGTCAAACGACCGCACCTCGTTCCGTGGCCCCATAGGGAGCCCCACCGAAGGCCCCAGCGGCAAGGTCCGCATGGCGGCCCGGCACTCGATTCGGCACACCCCTCACACGTTTCGTGGTCCCATAAGGAGCTCCACCGAAGGCCCCAGCGGCAAGGTCCGCATGGCGACCCCGAATCCGACTCGGTAGAACCGTCACACGCGTCGTGGCTCCATAGGGAGCTTTACTGGAGGCCCCAGCAGTTGGGTCCGCATGGCGGCCCAAGACTCGATTCAACACACCCCTCACGTGCTTCGTGGTTCCATCAGGAGCTCCGCCGGAGGCCGCAGCAGCAGGGTCCGCAGGGAGGCCCCGCATCCGATTCGGCACACCCCTCACGCGTTTCGTTTTCCTATAGGTACCTGCCCCTCCCTCGTTCCACCTGCCTTGCGGCACTCGCACCCACATATAGCTGGGTCCTTCGCCCGGATAATCATCTTTGCGCGGGGCCCAGGGATTTGTCGACCCCTGACTAAGGGGCTAATTTTCAGTCCCGGATGTCTTTTGTCGACGGTCCTAGGACCCGAGAACGATCCCCACAGGCCGAACATTGATAAAACTGGCTGCCGAGACTTTTTGCACTCGCTGGAGGTCTGGGGAGGGGAGAGGAGGGATGGGGGGAGGGAGAGGGCGGAGGTAGAACGGGATGGAGGCCTGGAGCTTGGAACAAGAATGCAAGGAGAGAAATGGGAGGGGACGTCGGTGCTCCTTGGATGTCTGTCGTTGATCTCGAACCGTCCGTCTGCTCACGAGCTGTCGAGGTAGTCGAAGCAGCTTCCGATACGAGCAGATCCCTCGTGGGCGTCACCGAGGAGGATGACGATGAGGATGAGGATGAGGAGGAGGAGGAGGATAAGAAGAATAATAAGAAGGAGAGGAGAGGGGAGGTGGAGGTGGAGGAGCAGGACAAGGAGGAGGAGGAGGAGCGGGACGAGACGAGGGAAAGAGGAGGACAGAGGAAGTGGAGGTCGGAAAGCAGGGCCTCTGGATGAGTCGTGGCTCGCTTCTCAAGCATTGAAGCGTAGCTCGGCATCTCTTCGAAGGGTGCTCCCCCGACAGTGCCTGCTCAGAATCTGCCGCTGGCGCTGTACGTAGGCGGCGCTCGGTCGAGCCTTCCGCGTCTCCATCGAGCAGAGTCCGCAACCTACTCACAGCTTGGGCTGCAACTTCTGAGACGCTGAATTCGCCATCGGCTTTGGAACAACATCGGTGATACTATGGCCGTCCTATGACCTGATCCGGTATGGCCTTTTGTGTTGCCCGGCATCGCATGAACGACGAACAAAAACGGGGTCGACTGCGCGGACATTCGCGCACAGGCCTCCCGCGCAAGATCGCGCGAAAGCGACCCCTCTCCTCCGCGCGGTGTGCCACGCTCGCGGCCCGCACAAGCCAAAGCGTATGAACGCCTTCTTCTCGCGTAAGGCCCGCTTCTTTCCGTCGCCCGATGGGCTGAATATCGCGCCTAATCCTGCTTGGTCACGGCGCACCGTGGCTTTACCCTCCCCAGTCGCGCACTCAGAGACCTCCCAGGCATTGGCACTTGACGTGAAGCCAAGAACCTAAACTACGGACTGCTTCGGGCGCAGGAAGGGCTCTGGATTTCGGGGCGTTCCGAAAATCTAGGTCGAGAAGCCCTGCGGTCTCTGAGGGTCTCCGCAGGACATGGAGGCCCCTGGATGCCCAAAGAGGGCCCACCCTGCGATCCGACGTGGCGAAGAACAAATCCGGACGAAGGACACAACCATATGCAATTGTGCGTACCGCAGCTGTGACTACCGTCATTGGTGGAACTTATCTTTGGCCACCTTAAATCCGAGGCGAACCCACCAGTGGCGGCATGGGCAGGCCCAGCAGGGCGAAAAGGAGAGACTGGCAGCAGTATCGGTACTTCTTCCTCCTCGGACCCTGCCAGAAGGCCCTCTCGATAAGCATCCTCTGGCATGAGGACGAAAGCCTGGCCGCCGGACACCGCATGCACCTTGAGCAGTGACCGACCGTCCCAGCATTCCTATAGGCCTACCACGACATGCTCTTATAACCCAAGAATGTTCTAAAAACAACACGATACTCTTAGAACAGAAACCCGATGAGTTAAAACACGACGGTCTCAGCAAGAACTGTTCTGAGAACATTTCGTGCAGACCACAAAGGGTTCTTAGAACATGATTGGGTGGGCCTGTAGGCGAGCCGAGACGCTGCGCCACTGCTTGAGCACCTCTATGGGCCCCAGCGCCGCCGGCCCGGTCGCCTGGCGCCCCGCGTCCTGGCGGGGTGGCGCCTCTTGGCCAGCGCCTCTGCCGACCTTCGACGGCGGAGTGATGAGCCCTCCGACGTCCTGCGTTGCTCACATCTCGAGCAGGGAATCGACTGCAGAATGGATTTGACCCAGACTGGATTGCTTCGCCGAATCGGATCAACAAAGGCACATGCGCGGAATGCTCCGCTGATCTAGGAGCACTCTGCGTCTTTGTCCGCAAATGCGACCAGAGAGAATCGAGTCTGGCGTAGATCCATTCTGCAGTCGATCCCCCACCCGAATCTCTGCGGTTCAGAGATTGCGCCCTGAGGGATGGAGCACCCGAGGACGAGTGGCTCCAGATGAGCAGGAACAATAGCAGCAGCACAAAGCGTTCTTCATCTGTGGCATGGCGCGGTGCCCCACCCTCAGGGCCCTCCAGTGCCAGTGGCTCATGGCCGTGGATCGGCGGCGAGCGAGGGAGGTAAGTGAGAAGGAGAAGGCCTTCTCAGAAGGCGGCGGGACTTCTCAGAAGAACTCGCGCCTTCTGAGAAATTGTTCTGTCTTCGGGGAAACCTTAGAACGCTTCTCAGAAGGCCGGGGGACTTCCGAACCTGCCGAGAAAGCGTTGTCCTCCTCACTTCCCCCCCTCGCTCGCCGCCGAGTGGAGGTCGCCACCTCCGGGACAAGTGACTACCGCAGGGCGGAGTCGAAGTCAATGGCCGACTCCCGAGTGCAGGACCCGAAACCTATGTCATACTGGTGTCTGCCCATTGCTCAACCAGTGAAGGCTCAACTTGCGTCCAACCTCCTACCAAGGCCCTATCCCTCAGGGTCCCATACTTGACCCGCAGCTTGCAATCTGGACCCACAGGTGTCTCGATCCTTTCCCAGGGACTGGCCTCCTGTCAGGGAGGCTGCTTGTTTCTGTAGACTCTGGGAAACTTGCTTGCATGGCCAATGGCATTTCCTCCCCCTCCCTCATGGCCCCCCCGTTGCGCCCTCGGGGCCACGCCCGCGGGGCAGATCCGGCCAGGATCTGTCCCCCGATCCCTCCCCGGGTCCATCCTCGAGGCGGACCCGGCCGTGGCGGCGAGAAGCCTCCGGGGGGCCCGAGACGGACGGACAGAAAGCGCCCTGGAGGGCCGCCGTTGTCTCGACGTGCCTCCTCCAATCGTGCCCCCCAGGTCACCCAGCGTCGCTTCTCTCCCGACTCTTCGTTGGTCCTTGGAGGGGCCAAAAATTCGGGGCCGAGCTCGGGACCGTGCGACCGGCGGGGCGCCCCTCCTCGGGAGGGCACCCACCCCGGGGGGGATATGCCTGAGCTCCCCTTCCTTTCTGGGCGGCGGCCCGACTGCTCCTTGGCGAGCTTTCTGGGAGTCGGGGCGAGCGATCGCTGAGATGAGCTCGATGTTTACACTCGACCACGATGCTCAGGATGCGCGGTAAGGATGCAAGGGCCTTGGAACGCCATGCTGACGTTTTCTGAGGCCGAATACCGAAGGGACAGGGGTGCAAGGGTAGCCTTGGAAAGTTGCCCCATCCTTCCTATCATGGTTGACGGCACACCGTGTCGTGTGGTGGCGAAGGCGCCTCGGCAGAAAGAGACAACCCAGCTTCACGAGATGCGTGGGATGCCGGCGCGTCTGCCCGCCGGCTTCCTCCTCGCCGAGTTCTCGTGGGTTCCCTGGCCTGCCAAGCGACGTGTCGTATATACGTCGAGCCCTGGCGCAATCGTTGTGCGCCCTCGTGTGATGGGCGACGAGAGGAGGGACCGACTCAAGGGGGGGACAAGCCGACCTGAAATCGGCGATACATCGCCGCTGGATCGTCTACGTGGCCCCTATCGGCGATGACTGGACCATCGGGGGTCAACGCATCCTCCCCTGAACCTATCTCCACTTCACGTTGGCTGGTCTCCGGTTTCTCGCCGTCGCTCGGAAGCCCATTCCCTGTGCATGTTTCAATGTCGTACGTTTTTTTGTTGCCCGATGGTCGAAGATGCTCCTCCGAAATGGGGTCCGAGTAGATGGGGTCGGAGGATCGCGCTGCATCGTCGATACATCGGCGATGCATCGGCGACGCATCAGCGATGCATAGTCGATGCACCAACCACGTCGGCGTGAAGCAAATCGGGCTCCGCATCGGGCCGGAAATAAACGATGCATCGGTGATGCGGTCCGAACTTCCGACCACATCGACTCCGACCCCATCTAGAAAATCTAAATTTAAGTCGGGCATGTCCCCCTACAGGCGGACTGCTGACGAAACATTAGAGATATTAGCAAACAGTCCCAAACAGGCAACAATTATCAAAACATCGCCCCGAAACGATATATCTACTATTTTTGAATTGTCCTCGAGGCCCGAGTAGATCTTCGAAGGCCCTCGCCGAGACAAAACGCACACGTCCGAGCGATGCCACACGCTCGTGACACGCATCGCGCCTCCTCGCGCCCGTTCGCGACGGCCCGGCCCCACATCGGCGAGGCGCGACATCGCTGGAGCGAAGCCCGAGGATGGAAACTTCGCACCTGTCGCCCCAACTAACCCTAAGCTGCAACGAATCCAGGACGAGGATAAAGTTCGGGCGAGGATGAATCTAGAATATCTGAAATCTGGCGGCTTTGGATGATGTTTCGGGGGCCGCGGCCTCCTCAGAGCGTTCCGGAACCCTCTGAGAACGTTCTGGGACGCTCTAGAAAGGGGTTCATCCTCGTCCTAGCCCCGCCCGGCAAGCCCATCCTGAGCCTAGCCCCCCCCCCATCATTGCCCCTGAAAGGAACATAACCCTCTTCTATGACCTGCGGTGGGTTCGAGCGGCGTCGGCGCACGCGACAGGTGTTTGACACAGCGTTGTTCGTTCAACCTTGAATCAATCGCGGCCCCGGTCGTTCGGACTTGAATTCAACTGGCTCCAATGGTTTCACCGTCCATCGGCGCTTCCGCTTCACAGAATCCCACCAGCCCCCTGGGCGTAGGTGGTCTAGAAAGTTTTCTCTTCCAACCCCCACTATTCCCCTCCAGAGGGGTTCATCACTGTTCCCTATTA
>CAUYUJ010022389.1:50000-124294 GCA_963575745.1 Prorocentrum cordatum
TGTCGCGCAGGTCGCTCAGCTGCCACGGCAGTTTGTACTCGCCAGGCTTGCCGAGCACGAAGATGCCGCAGCTGTCCAAGCGCGGGGCGCCGTCCAACCCGCGCCAGATGCACGCCGCGGCAGTCCCCACCTGCAAACCTTGAGCCCGAAGACCTGGCAGCGTCTGCGCGAGCGCCATGCTGACGCCCCCGCGCAGGATGTCAACCACGTGCTCTCGCAAGGTGCCAGCCAGCCTCCGCCACCACGAATTGCGCGCCGCCTTGATGCCTGGGGAGGCTTTCGCAGCGTCGCGGTGAAGGTGCACCCCGCACACCCGAGGAGTCGAGCCTGCGGGGGAACTCCCTGTCGGGCCACGCAATGCGTGATGGGTGTTTCGAATCCGAAGTTGTCGCGCCATGCAGGCGCTGCCACTGCGGCCTTCGGGGCAGCTCCGTATGGGGCCACGGCACGGGTGAGGGGTGTGTCAAATTGCCGCTGTGGCGTTCTGGGAAGCTTCCTATGGGGCCGCGAACCGTGTGAGGGGTCTGCCGAACTGGAGGCGGGTGCGTCCTGCGGGAACGCTACCTTGGGGCCTTCGGGAAAGCCTCATTATGGGTCACGAAACGTGTGAGGGATGTGCGGAAGCATAGGCATGCGGTGGCAGAGGCAGGGATGGGAGGAGGGAGGGGGTATGATGAGGAAGAGGAGGACCAGTGTAAACCCAAGACGGATCAACGATGTTACAGTACATCCTCCGTCCAAGTTCCCTCCTCATAGGTACCCACAAGAATTCATGTTATTGCGGAGTGTGGCCCAACAGAAAATCCGCCGACCCTGTCGGCGTGTGTGAGGGGCTTTTCCGTTCGAGACGATCTCCGTTGTTCGTTGGTCGTCGTCTCTGTCGTCCCCCTTCCTTGCGCCTCCCTTTCCGTGGGCCCGTCGCCACTCCCGTCCTCTGTCCCAGCAGGGGCCCCTGCTCAAGCGCGCCAGCCCAAATGAACTTCAGCAACGTCGTATTTGAGTCGAAGGGAAGCCCCTTCCCTTTGATCCCTCCCCCGCCGGGAGGGGGGGGGGGGTAGCGGGGGGGTCCCGGGGGGGGGTCCCGGGGGGGGGGCGCCACTCAGATACGACGCCCCCCCCGCCCCCAGGAAGCCCCAAGAGGCCCCCCCCGCCACATACGAGAACGCATGGGTCGCCCTCCAGGGTCGGCGGCACCGGCCGTAAGGCCTTCGCAATAAATGTTTGAGAATCCTCAAACGTACCCAAAAACCGTTCGCGGGACATCAGGGCCGCAGATCAACCTGACTGCTGCGCCCGAAGAGACAGAAATCGTACCGAAACGCCGTTCCTGGGATTTCAGCACCGCGCATCAACGCGATTGGTAGGTCCTGATAGTTATGAACTGCGCAAGAACATAATTTCGGGACGTCGGCAATACGGATCGTTGAAAGAACCTGTTTTGTAGATTCCATCGACCCCGCCCCCCCGCCCCCAAATGACGTCACGCTCAACGCCGTCCGGGAATGCCTACGGATGACCGGGCCAAGTAGGAACAAGATGCGGGTGGCGATCTGCACCACAGCGCGGGTGTACACCACAGTGCTCGCGTGCACCACAACGCACGTGTACACCACAACGCCTGTGTACACCGCCGCAGCCGTGTGCAACCTGGCGCCTGTGTACACCACAGTGCTTGAGTGCACCACAGCGCTGATGTACACCACAGCGAATGTGTACACCGCAGCAATCATGTGCAAACCAGCGCCTGTGTACACCAATGCTTGCGTGCACCGAAGCGCCTGTGCACACCACAACGCCTGCGTACACCACAACATCCGCGTGCAACGCAGCGCTGGTGTACACCACACTGCTTCCGGGCACAGGGCAAGTAGAAGGATCATGTAGGTGAGGATCTGCTGCGGACAGCTACACACCACGCTCAGGAAGTGCTCATAATATAATGCGATGTGGTTCCCTTCTCCCTCCTACTCCACCTCCTCCTCCTCCTCCTCCACCTTTTTCCTTCTCCTTTTCCACCTCCTCTTCCACCTCCTTCTCCTCGTCTTCCTCCCCCTCATTCTCCTCATCCGTTTCCTCCTCCTCCTCCCTCACTCTTCCCCCCGTCGTGCGAGTCGGCGCTTCAGCGCACGTGCGCATCTCAGTGTGCGGCGCAGAAAGGTATATTGAATCAGTCCACTTGGTTCTTGGGCAGCCAATCCTGCGGGAGCCTTCTAAACGCAAATGGGAAGAATCAGGATGATGCGGGAGGACTCCGTAGGACTCGTAGATTCCAGCGGCGCTCTTTGTTCCTAAAGATTTGCTTCCCAGACTCTACATGAAAAGCGCGTTTGCTGTGGAATGCACAGGCGCTTCATTTTGTCATCAGGATTCCTTGAAAATTCGACGAGCAACAGTGGTACTCTGTTGCGCACTGTTGCTGATGTCCATACAGGCGCCGTGGTGTACACAAGGGCTGTGGTGCGCGCGGGCACTGTGGTGTACACTGGTGACCGGTGCTGTGTTGCACACGGCTGATGTGGTGTATGCAGGTGCTGTGGTGTACACAAGCGTTGTGATGCATGCAAGCACTGTGACACACACTGGCGCTGTGTTGCACGCGGCTGCTGTGGTGTACATAGGCGGTGTGGTGTACACATGTGCACAGGCGCTGTGGTGCATGCAGGCATTGTAGTGTACACAAGCGCTGTGGTGCAGATCGCCGACCACATGCTGCTGCTACCCGTCCTTGGTCATTCCCAGGGATTCCCAGACGCCGCAGGCGCGAAACGTGACGTCATCAGACCCCTCCCGCCCCCTCCAAGACGACGGCCGTCATCGGCCCGAAACGAATGTGCGCGATGCAATTGCAGAACCGCATTTTGAAAGGGAATCGCCCTCCATTCGTGCAAACGCTGCAGACTTTTGGGTCGAATGTGCGCGGCGCTGAAACGAGAACCACATTTTGAAAACTGTCCGCCCTCAATCAATCCGTCAAACTCTTGCATAGTTCAAGTTCCAAGACCATTGATGGCGAGGAAACCTCAAGCGAAACGCCAGGCCCGCCCTCCCGACACGTCTGGGTAAGGAAGAAGGATGGAGAAGAAAAGGAGGAAGGCGGCGCAGGGCGCTGCGTATTCGGACCCAACACCACAGCACGGTTGGGACACATCTATGGCGCGCTCAGGGAAAGAAGGCAGAAAGGGTGGGCCGTCCCAGACGCTGGCCTTCTGGGGCAATTTCTATTTCAAACTTCTCCGAAAACACGCAGTGCATGGCTTGTTCTCGGAAGGCCGGAGGGCTTCTGAGAAGGCCCGCTGCCTTCTGAGAAGGCCTGCCCCCTCTCACTCCCCCCTTGGAGCGCGCCACCGACCACAGACGCAAACGGGAGGCTTTTCGCGGTGTTCAGCATCATCTGGGCCTCACCGGGCCCCGTGGCCGTCAAAGAACGATTCGGGATGAAAAGCTGATCCCGGGGAGCAAGGCCAGACCTCCAGGGGTCCGCGTTGTAAGAAAATCACGACGTCGGAGCTCTGGGTCTCTTGCTTCTGCGTCACCTATAGTTGACCGCGCCATCATTAACATCATCATCGCAGCTTATCATCAACATCACCGCGCTCCTCCCATGCAGGTCTCCAGAGTTTCTCAGAAGTCTCTCGCCTCTGGGGAGAAGAATCAGACATCCTCACACGGTCAAGCGCTCGATTCCCGAGTCCCGCGGATCGAGTGAGGTATCGGCACCATCGTCATCAACACCATCATGAACAACACTGTCACCATCATTAAACTATTCATCATGATGACCTAGTCCTGCTCATCACATCGCGCTCGCCTTGCATGTCATGAAGAGTCGCTGAACAGCCGTGCCGCGTCCTACAGGATCTGAAGCACCACACTGATGAAGAGAAGGAGAGGAGGAACACCCCCCTTTTTGCGCAGCTGCGGTCTTGGAGACATCGACGGAGCGGAGAGACTGAGAAGGAGCACGTTCGTCAGCGCTGCGCTTGTTTCAAGTGTCGTAGCAGTAGAAGCATGGGGAGGGGAGGTGGTGATGTAGGGCGCTCAACACTACCAGCTGGAAAAAGAGCCAATTCAGAGGCGTGCTTTCGCGCTTAAACAACAACGGTGGAGTGAACCGTTGGGAACACAGGCAGGAAACAAACTGCCAAAATCGTCGTAGGACCGATCCTTCTCAGATCAGTCTTCCCACACGTGGAGGTGCGGAGGAAGAAGACGAGGCCAAGGTGGGGCAGCGTTAGCCAACCTGTCTGAGCACCTCAGCGGAACGATCTCTTGGGACTCACATACTTCCTGCTGGCCAAAGATCTCCTGGGACGCATAGCCTCGCTGGCATCCCGGCTGTGTAACAATTGTTGCAAATCGATGTTCCTGGCCGGCCCCTTTAGCTGGGCAATGCCGTTGATCAGCTCGTCTTGGGTGATCACGCCGTTCTCAGAGCCCGCAATTAAAACGAACAGCGTGTCGGCGTCGTCGCAGCGCAGCTCCATGGCCTCCAGCCAAGCTTTGATCGCGGGTTTCTCGAAGACACGGCGGAACTCCCTCCTGTCGACCACCCCGTCCGAGTTCCTGTCCTTGGCCGCGGGCGAAAACGGGCGGGGGCGGCCTGCTTTCGAAACGAGGGAGGGGGGCATCCTACAAGGGGGCGGTTCCCCCCAAGAGAGTGGAGTCGCTCAAATTAGAGGTGGCCCTCGCGTAACCTGCCCATGTTGGCTGGCCGCCCGTGTCCGCAAGCTGGAATAGGCGGGTCATGCGGTCCCTGTGCTGGAGGACCTGCCGCCACAAACTCATATACTAGGCCTCCTGAGAAGGGCGCCGGTGTATAAATCACCGCTACGGTCCAAGGATTTAGCACACCGCCACCACCCCTTGAAGTCACAGGGAAAACTCCTCGGCGGGAATGTGTGTATATACATATATATATATACCACCAGCCCTATGGGCGTTGGTGGTTTAGAGCGTTTCCTCATCCACCCCTCCTCCTTCCCCTTCGGGGGGGGTTCTTTTATTGCTCCCTACTTATATACACCCCCTCCCCCAGGCGACTGGGAGCCAACCTGGGTCAAAGCGGGCACCCCCCCACCATCCCTTGTGAATTCGCCTGGCGAAGGACCCAACCATATGCAGTTGTGAATACTGCAATTGTGAATACCATCTTCGCCCGCGCTCCCTATGTGGCCACGGCTTCCCGCAGGAGCCCGACATGCTCAGGGACATGTTCGTGGCCGTCTTCGCGGGCGCCCACGGCGACAAGGACGGCGACCCTCTCACCGAGGAGCAGAAGCAGGAAGGGGCCTTGAAAACCATGGGGGAGGAGGTGGCGTTGCACGTCGACAAGGCGGAGTACGACGCCCAGGCGCAGTTGTTGAAGCAGCACAACTATGGGGCCACGATCTTCGTGAGGGATGTGCCGCAGTGGCCCGGGGCTGCCGTGCGTACCCTGCCACTGGCGCCTTCGGTGGAGCTCCCTCTGGGGCAACGATCCTCGTGAGGGGTGTGCCGAAATGGCCCGAGGCCGCCATGCGAACGCTGCCACTGGGGCCTTCGGTGGAGCTCCCTCTGGGGCAACGATCCTCGTGAGGGGTGTGCCGAAATGGCCCGAGGCCGCCATGCGAACGCTGCCACTGGGGCCTTCGGTGGAGCTCCCTATGGGGCAACGATCCTCGTGAGGGGTGCGCCAAAATGGGGCGGGGCCACCATGCGAACGCTGCCACTGGGGCCTTCGGTGGAGCTCCCTATGGGGCCACGGTCCTCGTGAGGGGTGCGCCAAAATGGGGCGGGGCCTCCATGCGAACGCTGCCACTGGGGCCTTCGGTGGAGCTCCCTATGGGGCCACGATCCTCGTACGGGGTGCGCCGAAATGAGGCGGGGCCGCCATGCGAACGCTGCCACTGGGTCCTTCGGTGGAGTTCCCGATGGGACCACGATCCTCGTACGGGGTGCGCCGAAATGAGGCGGGGCCGCCATGCGAACGCTGCCACTAGGGCCTTCGGTGGAGCTCTTTATGGGGCCACGATTCTCGTGAGTGGTGTGCCGAAATGGGGCGGGGGCGCCATGCGAACGCTGCCACTGGGGCCTTCGGTGGAGATCCCTATGGGGCCACGATCCTCGTACGGGGTGCGCCGAAATGAAGCGGGGCCGCCATGCGAACGCTGCATCTGGGTCCTTCGGTGGAGTTCCCTATGGGGCCACGATCCTCGTGAGGGGTGCGCCGAAATGGGGCGGGGCCACCATGCGAACGCTGCCACTGGGGCCTTCGGTGGAGCTCCCTAAGCTAAGGTGTAGTCAGATCTGGGCGGCCGGCAGCTTTGAACCAAGCAGCCGCGGATGCACGCTCGCTCCCACTCACGTGCAACGCCCAGCTCACTTTAGAGTCGGGGGGGGAGGGGGGCGAGGCGTGAACCCGCCGCTTCTATACAGCAGATACAGCAGCGATTCTCTACAAAAGGGCAGCGACAGGGCGGTGCCGCAAGGAAGGTGGACCCGCGCGCAAGCTGCCTTGCCTGTACTATTTTGTACATAAAGATACTCCTCAGGCGGCCACAGAACAGGATGTCTGGCCAGCCCAATAGGGAGTGGGACTCTTTAAGTTATGTTTGAAGGACGGTATACCTCCCATGACCTGTAGGAACATCTCTCTGTCGATGCTCCCCTTGGCGCGACCATCCGCAGTCATATCGCGGGTGTCGCGCCACTGAATACTGTGCACGATCCGTATCCAACTGATGCGTCGGCTTCTTCAAGTCTTTGCTTGACAAGAACTTCCATGCAGACCACGCATCTATGGTCAAAGCGACCTTGATGCTCAGGCCACCCAACTCATGTACGTCTTTCAACTGAGAGGGACTGAGCGACCCTGCATAGAGCTCGCACAGACTCACGATCGTGAGAGACCAGTCCTCCAACTGATGGGCAGCTGCTAGTTCGTGTCTCTGCTGAATTGCTTGCTCGAGCGGACCCGGAAGCGGTGGGACTTGCAGCGCGCGTCGATCAAGTGGACGACGGGCTTACCAGATGGCGAGCTTCCACGCCGTAGCAAGTTTGCCCCGCGAATACCATAGCCTTTGACGTCGTCATCGGCGTCTCCACTCAGGCGTCGGTATCCTGAGTCGCTGCGCAGGTCGACCTCGCCCGTAGGGGTCATCGCCTGATAGACGATCCTCTTGGGACAGGCATGCAGTTTCCTGGTGATCACGTCCAATCGTCGCACTTGTATATTTGTCGGTTCTTGGACACGTTGTAGAGATACAACATGCACCATCAACCACACCTGGGTGGCTAATGCATGCGCCAGCGCGCCTCTGAGGCTGACGAACATGTCTGCAACCGCATTGGATGCCTGAGCGTTAGCGTCGGCGCCGGTAAGTTCAGAATGTTGTGTAGGACGGAGCTGCTTGATGTATTCGTCTTGGTCCAAAGTAACATTGCCGTCCTCATCCTTGGTCTATATCACAGCACAATTGGCGCACGTGTGCTTGTTGAGTTTACACTTACCAAGGGTGTCTTCTACGCACTTAACATACTTGCCACTGGTGTCCTCAGCGCCGGACATATTGAGATCGTCAACTGGTTTCGCCGTAAACAGGTGGCTGCTCGTCTCGAACTCCTCGTCGTAGGACGTGGGTCGGATACCAAAACCTCTTGTGGTCCTTCTGAGCTTTAGTGAGAAAGCTCGGGGTGCGGCTTTGGTGCCGGTGCCTGGTTCACGGCGCTGCAAGGTGTGCGTTGACTCGTCGTAGTGTTCGAACACTGAGAGAGTCCGAAGCACCGTGGCCGATCCAGGCGGCAAAGTACAGCACGCCACACGATCCATTACACCAGTTGCTTCAGCAAGTTCCTGGCAGGTCGACCCATTCAAGAAGGCCATGTTGATGTCGAGGGAAGCAATGACCCATTGCTTCTTGCACGCTGCCGCGCTCGCGAGTAGTCCCTGGCTCGGGGGCCGCGCTGCCCCCGAAAAGGTTTCCACGTCGAAGGCTTCCAGGCCCATGGAGCCTCGATGCACCATGCGCATTCCGGTGGCACGTTCCATCTCGCCCTTCTCGTTCTTCACAAACTTACATCTGTACACGTGCCTCGAAGTCATCATATTTGACAATTTAGGTATGTCTTGCATTTTCAAACACTTGTTGTCAAACCGTGTCTGGAGTTCTGTGTGGAGGGCCTTCGATACTTTCTCGGCGTGCGCCCGGACGTCAGCCATCGCGAAACGGTCGTCTTCCATGACGACCGCAGCTCGATTTGCAGCGGCGGTAACGTATACCTGCATAGCGGCCACACACGGTCGGCATCTAATATGATGTGCTGTTGTTCGGACAGGACTACCTCTGACATTTCTGCCGAAAAGCAGAGTTCTACAGATGGTCCATTTTCGTCTGGGTCCAGTCCGCAACTGCAGTATTCGACAATGGAACACAATGGGACATGATACGTCTCCTCGGTGTCGGAGTCGCGTGGGTCTCCGCTGCACTTCAGCTACAGTGATCAGCGCACTACGGTCTGGAATCATCTGCGTGGATATCGCGAGAAAATCCTCTAGTGGAGTTGCCTCCAGCAGTTCCTTTTCATCTTGTAGGATAATTCGAGAATGTGCTGATCCAGTTATATTGTGAATGTTCAGAGCGGCGCCTTCTACTTCATAATAATGAAATCCTGGATTCACATCGTTGTCGTAGCGGGCCAATGTGCAACTGTCAGCGTAAGCAACCAGAGGTAGCTTATGTATACTCTTGGCTAACCTAACCGAAACTACGTTCTCAATGCGGAAGAAGCTTCTGATACGGCATTGTAAAGCTAGACGTACTTAGGAGATAGACGGCTTGCACTTGTCATCTGAAGCATCCCCTTCTCGGTCGGTACATAGCCAAATGTCATAGCAGGTCCCCCCGCAGGTAAACTGGCCGCGAACGTCAACACTGTCCGCAGCGCAGTGTTGTCGGAGCCAATTTCTCTGCATAGACGGCTTCAATCTAGAGGGAGTGTCGTGCATCGCCGTACTGTGCCTGAACGCCGTGGTCTCCCACTCGAATGATGACTTGACCCCTTCCGGGATCGTTTCTTGCATCTGGGCATGGGCTATTACAGCGTCCCCAGTCGTCCTTCGTGGTTGTGGGGCGATGGTAATCAACTAGACCTCCTTCATCGTAGTAATGCTGACCAGTAACAGTTGTCTTAGTGCGTAATGCACGATTGGTCTTGGCTACTGCTTTGGCCTGTGTGATAGCTTCAAGGCATACCTTGCGCATCATCGGTTCACGAGAATGATTCGACGTTTCCGTCGGCTGTTCGCGATCCAGGACAGGCAAGTCAGGGGGCATTGCCGGTCGCCGTCCGATCAGAGCGTTGCGTGGAGACACCTCGCTGTAGAAGGTGAGCGCGCTGGCGGCAAACAATGCCTCATGCAGTGGTCGTGTGGAAACAAGGGGTATGTCTAACCTGTTGAGTCCAGCTTCCATGGCATGAAGTAGATGGCGCAATCTGCCATGTCTGGTTTCGATCGTCGTAGCTTGTTGTCCACGCGTACGCATCCTCAGTTCAGCGCCCCTTGGCTTACGGACTGCTTTCGCAGTGTCGTTGCTGAAAGTACCCTCTCCGTCAGAGTTAGAGTACCCTTGTAGGTCAAAACTGCATCCAACACTGATGTTATGCATCCAGGTTACTGGTTATCGCCGTGCCTGGTATCTCCAATCCAGTAGCATATCGAATGCAACGATCGATGATATTGAATATAGTATGTTCTTGTTTGAAGAACATCCGGTCACATTGGACTTATTCGTTGAATTTGCCAGGCAGCGCAGTAGATGGCATAACCGTATGCCCAGGCTTGTCCCAAGCCCTGCACCCCCGACATGCGTCGCAGACACCTTTGACCAGGTTGAGTCTGACGCTGTCCAGACCTGTCTTGGCTAAGACGAGTCTCATCTTAAGCTCTTTCGCATGGGACCAACGCAAGTGTAGCTTCCGCAGCTCGCGTGTTACCACGCCTGGGTCAAGGCTTCGTAAATTTTGTAGACTGATTTGTACGTCGAACCGTGACCAGTCTGGACGTCGTGGTCGTGCAGCAGGGCTACCAGCTGGTGGCGGAGGATGTGCATCTCCACCTTGCTGTCGGCCACGTCTGACTCTGACCTGCGGCAGTCGGAGGTGATCATCCGAACTCCCAGCTCCATTCGAGGCAGGTTGCCATGCAGCAAATTCAGCAGCATGTCTGCCTGCTGTCATATCGTGGCTGTTGGCACCCGCTGCGGGTCCGGCTCTAGAGCCCGGTCTTGGTGCTCGTAGCCGCGTAAGTGGTGGTGCGGCTTGCACCTCGGGTGGCGGTGCTGCTGGTTCAGCAGGAGCCGGTGGTGCTTGTCCTGCTGCTGGTTCGGCGGGAGCCGGCGGTGCCTGTCCACGACTGTCAGGCAGCCTCTAAGGTTTGGCAAACTTGCATTTCCCAAGTGCACGTACATGTCCAGGCTTGTTATGTTCTTGCAGCTCGGACATTCCCAATGGTAGTCTTCCTTATCGCACCACCTGCACTGCTTGGGATTTCTGTCGTGGGAGGGAGAGCGCACGTTAATGTTATCCGCGCGCGCGCAGGACATCCTAGCCCTCCCGAGGGCGGCCTCGTGATCGAACCGTCGGGTTGCCGAGGGATAGTTGGATCACTCAAATCAGGATCCCCGTCAGGTTGATAACTAGCACGGTGGAAGAATAAGGGTGACCATGGAAGGGGACACGGTTCGCCCGGGCAGGATCGCGCGCGATCTGAACTGCATCGAGAAAGAGGGGCTGCATCGTTTAAGTCTAGCGTGCACCCCTACAGTTCTCTTTTGCATACCGACGCATGCTGATGATGACCAGCACATCGTCTTCGTTCGACAGGGGCATGTCAAGGCGGTGGTTGGCCATGATCTCGGCCGGTTTTCGTATCAATGTGCCATGGGAGTCGCGTAAGCCAGTAGTAGGTTGGTCCATACTCATCTTGCATGTGCCCCTGCATGTGGCCAATGTTCTCGTAAAAAAACGTCGAAGATCGTTCTGGCGTATAGCAAGCTTGCCACATAACGCGATATGCGGCAGATCTTCTTTGCGGCGCCCATACCAGGTATCGTAGTTGACCTGGGAGTTGAAATATGAAGGTAGCCCATTCGTTCTGCAGCTGGGTTGTAGTATGACAATATTGACGAAACAAACGTCTAGGTAGTGCGCCACTGCATCCTGGACATCCGTGTTTACAAGGTCATCAAAGGAGCGTTTGTCCAGGTTTCCCCCTGACAACAAACCTCGGCAGAATGCTAGCTGCGATATACCTCGACTTCCTCCACATAATCCCAACGTGTCAACCTTGCTGCGTCGTCCATCGCATATGGTTGGAATTATGGAGAATACATCTGCGAAGTATTCAGCAAGTAACTCCACAAAAAACAGAATTCCTCTTCATCGTCGCTTTCCGTGTCGGAGTCAAAAGGTACGTCGGTGCAGTACGCACTACGTCCGAGACCTTTAAGGTCATCTCCGCAGCCATCGCTGCCTTCTTCGACTATATTGGGTATCTTGCGTGGCTTGATGCCCGCTTTTTTGTCGGCTGTATGTTTCCTTTTTGTTTGATTCGGGCATCGGTCGCTAGTGCTGTCTGTTGTCCAATCTGTTGTCCAGCATCGGGTGTGCTTAGTGCGTCGGAAATTCGGGAATAGAAGGGAGCACGCGGCCACGCCCAATCGAAGGGGGAAGGGGGCGATCGTCATCGACGAACGCAACTCGCCCTGGGCGTAGACGTGGGTCCCATTGTTCGATGAGGGCCGGCTCTGGCTGCTCCCAGTAAAATCGAATGCGAATGTTGGTTGCACCATTTGGCAACGGCGCACTGTAATTGTATCCGATAGGCTGGCCCTGGATCCCGACGTCTTGCATGATCTGATTGTCGCCCAGGTTCATCGTTACCCGTGTGGCGGCATGGTCCCATTCAGGGCCATTCTTCGGATGCTGAACGTAAGTTCGAGCTACTTTATCCACTCGTGTGTGGTTGCTAGAGCGTGCTGCACTCGCGTGGTTTCCCTGCGTCTTGTGGAAATCTTTGTGATCAATCAATCTCGCGGTCGTGATTGCCAATGTTTTGTTGCGCCATTCTGCCTTCTGAGCGCCTTGGCCAATCAGTCCAACTCATGCTCAGTAAGTCGAGCAGGTTTCTCTGCTGTTTGGCACGTGCACCTCCACAAGTTGGTTGGGATGCGCGTGCAGGTAGTTGCCACTTGCAGATATGATCCGCTAGGCATCTCACTTGAAAGGTCGCACTTCACATCGACTTGGCAGCATCGCATACGCATGACCTGCCAGTCGAGATCTTCAATGGCGTCTCGGATGGGACCCTGCTTCCAAAAGTAACCTGGCGGTCCCACAAGTACAATCGACAGACGTAGTGCCCGAGCCTTAGTCATCAAGTTTGGGATGCGTTGATCATGTGGCCCTGCCCGCTTTCCAGGCAGACTAACGTACCAATCAGCAGGCGTTGCCACCCACAATGATTGATAATCTCCCGAGAGCAGAGCGCCCAAATATCGTGTACCAGTAGAGGTCATAACCTCTGCATGTGTAACACGGCGACACATATAACCACGAGCTCGGAGTTCAGAGCAAGCTGTCCGAACGTCCTCAATGACAAGTGCACGAGAAGGGTAATGATGCGATGAGCACTCTTTTTCTGCAGCGGCCACACAGCTGGGTCCACTGCTATCCGTGGCAGCCGCGCAACCGGGCTTGCCACTGCCCCTGGCGCGCACAGCCGGCGCCTGAGAAAAATAATGCAGGTCTCCCCGCACTTGATGACAACACCTGAGTGGTCGGCCTGTCGGAGCAAGCGCTGTCGGCCATGGGGCGCGCCTGCCCCCGTCACTCATTTGGCGATGGGGGGCGTCCAAATGCCCGTGCCATGCTGCGCTGCAAAGCCGCTGCTCGAAGTAAGTATATCAAACTTCTCAGCGGATTCATCCACTTCCGCAGGTGCCCCTGCCTGTGCGTCGGGCGGCGTCCACTTATTGCCCTCCTCGCAGGTAGCCTGTAGACTTTCGCCTGCAAGTTGCGCAAGGCGAAGTCCTGATCGGCCGAGGTGGGGTTAGTCCCGAAAGACGCATCCCTGCGATGCCAGGCCTTCGAAGTGTTATTCACTCAACACTGGATCGTATGAGCGAGCGTCTCCTCGTTGATGGGGAGGCTGATGCCCTTGGTATCCTGTGACATCATATGTACAGGCACCGCTCATAGCAAGCGTCCCCGCGGCTGGCTCTGCGCCAGCTGCCTCTTTGACGAGCAGCGGGTCATCCTCGCGTTGAGGGTTGGCCGCAATAGTAAACGACATCGACCTTTTGTCCTCAGTTGCGGTCCCGCACTCGTCGTCCTTGAGTGCCAGATGCCCAGGAGGCGCATTCATCAAATCAAGTACTCTGGCACCCTTTCCATGTAGAGGCCTGTGCGTATCAGAGCCAGGGATGATCAGCTTCTCGCGCCCCTGCTCAGCGGAACAAGATAGGCCTCATGTTTGACATACTCCTCAGACCTAGAATAGCAATGATATTTCCCCCTGACCCTCCTCAGCCACGTTTGCTGAGTAGGTATCAAGTCTCGGCACAGCATGCGTCCCCGCCGGGTCTCCCTTTTCCTTGCACGCGACAGGGACTTGTCACATACCGCGGCACCATGCCCCATTCCCGACATGTAGAGCCTCTTCGCCCGGTTCAGCTTCTTGATGGCGTGTCCATGGGAACGGGGTACGGATTCGAATGTCTGCGCAGTTCTTAGACCAATGATGTTGATGTTGCTGCCGATGTCCAAAAGGATTGTCCGCATTCCGTCCACCATGGTCCCACTCTGCTGCCAGAGCCAGTTCGTGGCGTTCTCCGAATATTCCTGGCACTTCAGACAGTGTCGTACCATACGTACCCTTGCGGTGCCTCTGCTCCAACACCCAATCGATTGTTGACAGAGACGTGACAACGTTGATGTATCTGCGGGCCTCCTCTTCCGTGATGGGGCTCTTCTCGAAAATCCAAGCCGTAGGATACTCGTCATACGCTTGCGGGCGCGATGCAGATGTGGTCGGCATGTTCATGAACGTATCTTTGTCAGCACGCATGCCCATCTGACCATCTGTGTTTACCATTAACACAGTGTGTAGCATGTCGCGCTCGAATATCGCACTGATGCCACTGCGCACGCTCACTGGGCTCTGCGTCCTGCACTGACTGCGCGGGCGGGTGTCTCGCCCGTGTGGCATGTAGGTATGTGGAGACTGAAGCCACTGCGCCCCCCTGTCGGTGGCTCTCTCCATGCGCCTCAGCCACATGTCGTTGGCGGGCAACGCGGCAGGTGCACTTGTAGCAGGTGCCCCTGCATTGTTGCCTGCTTCCGCTATCAATGGCATGGTCGCATCCAGAGCAGGCTCGGCGGCTTCCGTCGCCTGCCCGCGTTGGCTGATGAAGCAGGTTGCCCCGCTGGTGTTGTTGTAGGGGCCACCGTGTTATTCATCATCATCGCCGTGACGCGGTTGCGATCTTCGCGAAGGTATCTGAGTTCAGTGGCCCCTCGGAGTACTCTCCATGACGATTCAATGCGTCCTGATCTCCAGCAAGGGCATGGTGCAACTCCTGCAAATAGCGCAGGGTGCCTGCGTTGCAGTACCCTCCGTATTACCAGCAAGCTGGCTGTCCACATGAGCATGTGCAACTCGGTCTCAGCACTGTGCATGTAATATGTGACCACACTGAAACCTCCAGACCTTGTCGC
This sequence comes from Prorocentrum cordatum, assembly GCA_963575745.1. Classification (NCBI taxonomy): domain Eukaryota; class Dinophyceae; order Prorocentrales; family Prorocentraceae; genus Prorocentrum; species Prorocentrum cordatum. The sequence goes on from CAUYUJ010022389.1 coordinate 64,755, forward strand.
GATGCATGAAGCGATCCAGGCATATGACGCACTTGTTAAAGTCACCGTCGCTGATGACTGGCGGCGTTGCCGATGGCCTGATGCGCGTCTGGCGCCCCAGAGAAGTTTCACCAATATCATGCTGAATCGGTGGGGCCGACGGTGGCTGCATGGCTGAAGGTGCTGCCGGGTTATGCGCAGGTGTCCCTGCTGTTGTTGTAGCAGGTTGCCTCGCGCAACCCAGCATCCTGTGTGCCTGGCGCTCAAGGTTGCGGCGCTGGCGGGCCGCCTGCATCGAGACGTTGGCCTGCTGCCCCTCGTGAATGGCCAGAATCTCTGGGCGCAACTCCCCCATGGATGATGGCACTACCAGGCCGGGGGCCTGCTGCGTCACATCTGAGTCCATAGGGGTAGCCAAAAAACCAGAATCAAGAATCTGGCCCGGCACACCTGACGTGTAAGCAGAGCCGCGCGTCAACCGAGACTGGTCGAAATCGTCGGCCGTCGCTCGTACATGCGGGTTCTCCGGCTGCATTCCCACGAGGATTGCCAGTTACCTGAACATGGTAGTCAGGATACAACGGGAAGTCCATCGGTGGTGCTGTAGGGCGCTCTGCAGCTGTCGGATCGCATGTCGGATGACTGAAAAATGCTAGCACGTAGCCGCATCGATTTGGGTTGTCCGGCGATGGATTTGGGTCCGGGACATGCTCCCAAGGCGGCGCCCAGCTAGCATTAGGGAGGTCGATGCCATCCCTACGCATGCTCTGTGAGGCTTCGCGCATCTGCCAGTACATCCACTCTTCCTGACCAAGTAAGCTCTCGGTCCTCTGTGCAGCGCGGATCAGGAAAAGCAGGTTGCCCCGCATGTGGACGCGGCGATGCGAATGGCGACGTCGCCTGTAAAGCCTGGTAGAGCTACGGGTCCATCCAGATGCTTTGGAGTCTTGCCTGCAGGCTATTGGTGCTCCCAACACTCTGTGGAGTCCCAAACGGAGTTGTGGCCTCGCTCATAGGTGCAAGCGACGCAGGTTGCCCTGCAGGTACTGGCAGCTGCTGCGTCTGAGCACGCAACGGATCGTCGGTGTACAGCATGTCGGTGAGAATGATTCCACTCGATGTCATACCTGTCACGTCCGCACCTTGGGCCTGAAACCATGATCCGCCAGATCCCCATGCAGGTGTCCACGCTTGATACACATCTTGCAACACAGATACTGTAGAGAACGCGACCTCCTGGATGGGCGACGGTTCGGGGCACTTCAAATTGTGGGGTCCTTCAACAATGATGCATAATTTTGAAATTCGTACATGTCGTCGATCGAAAGATCACTGCTCGGACGCGTCTGATCGTTGTCCCACGCGCACATGGGGATTGATCCATACATGTCCCACGCGGTTGCACCTGCACTTGTCACTTGGCAGAACACCTATAAGCTGGACGATGTGCGTCGAAGGAATTATGCGGTTCCGGCCTGCCGACATTATAATATCATTTGCTGAGCGCCAACGAGCCATACTATCCCGAAGCAAGCTCTTCAGACTAGCCTTAACTAATACCTCGGAGTCGACACGCAAACCGGATTGGATCATGTTGTCGCCCGGTAAATATGGGCAAGCATGAACAAATCTCTGCCTTTTTCTTGATTGTGTCGTCGGCGCAGCATGACAGCCCAATCGAAGTATATTCGGGATGTTTCCCACTGGGCACCATGAATAAAGCAACAAGGTGCACCTGGAAAAAATCAAATCTTTTTATCATTATAAAGTGATTCAAAGCGTTTTATCCCAGGACTGCTGTGTCCATTACGTGAGCGTGTGAAATATGTCTCGTGCGTCTCAGCATCGTACTTACATCTCTTGGTGTGTAGCCTATGTGTCTGCACCCCAGTGTTGTCGACCATGCCAGTCAAGTTCAGCACAGTCAATGCTTGGTCTGCCCAATGGCGGTTCCTGAGATGCCGGCACACAGTCTCCATGTGTTTGTGAAGATGACGATCACATCCCTCAGGTGGCCACTGGTTGAGCAGCTCTGAGAGCTCCACCCATCCATCGAATTCATCGAAAGACGGTACTGCTCGCAGAAACCTATCAGAGAGATGGCTGTTGTGAAATGGTTTGTGGCGAAGAGCAGTAGTAAGCCATTCTGAGCAGCAGCGCTGCTTTTCATGGGTCAGTTATGGGCCAACAGCTCTGTCTGCTTCAAAGACCCCCATCAAGTCGGTCTTCTCGGACAGATGCGCGAGCGCCAGGCGTCTACGCAAGGTGCTACGTACAACCTGGCGCGCATGAGCGTCCTTATGGCAATGGCGGCGGTATCCTGAATATCGCATGCTACCGCGATGTATCGATCAGACCCGTCATCAAAAATTGGGGTGATATGATGGGTCGACCTTCGTGCGCCTGGGATTGCGTAAACAGCCCCAATACTGTCGGCATTCAACGGGCACTTCCAAAGTAAGCGCAGGTTGCCCCGCAGGGCTCTGAGCAGGCTGCCCCGCAGAACTCTGAGCTCCTGCCGATGCTGCGGGCGCGCGAGCGCCTGCCGATGACAAGGCAGCGCCTGCTGTTCCCCTGGGCGTCCGAGGAGTCCTTGGCGGGGTACTGATGGCGACGTCCTGGCATTTCTTCTCATTGATATTGTAGTACTCGTATGTCTTATCTTTGGGAGCTGCCCCTGATGCCCTTGTTGTAGTTTCCAATGGTCTCTTATCGGTACCACGCCGCGTTGAAAAAGCATCCCTGAATGATCCCTCCAGCGTCGGGATCCAGCCAGTCCTGCGTGTCCGGCCAGGCGTAGGACCGCGACGTGGTACAGGGTCCTTCGGAGTAGGAGTGCTGGTGCCTTGAAATGCAGCTGCTGCGGCGGCCACTGCTGGTCCTCTGAATCGACGTCGACCAGCAGGTTGCCCCGCAGGTCGTTGTTGCTATCTCCAGGGTTAGGGTCATCTGGGCTCTTCCTCTTATTCTGTTTGGGCGGTGGTCTGAGCTGATCAGGCCCGAGTGACTACGACGGACTTGGCGAGACCGAAGATGGATAACTATCAATCAGCGGATCTGTCTTCGGCTTGGGAGCTGCCTTAGCCGTTGCCCCATGCAGGTATCCATGGCCCATGTCGCACGGGCCCACTGCCAGGGCTCAGGTCTATACCGTCAGGCTTCTGAGTGCCGCATGACCGATCGTGGCCTTTTTTCTTCGCGGTCAGATGATATCTGGCAAAGCTAAGCCTCCGTTTCATTCTGGACTTTACCCAGCCTACAGACCCAGCACGGAAGACAACCCGTCTTTGTAGAGAAAGATCCACTTCTTCTGCAACGACGTACCTAAGATCGATACGGGTGTCCGTGCCGCACGCGATGTCCGCGCCAGTGGTGAGGGTGTCGGAGAAGTCCGAGGCGTACCCTGCGGAAGCTGCTTCCGTGGGGTCTACCTCTTCAGCCACCTCTTCAACTTCATCGGCTTCTTGTCGGCCGTCGTCTCCTGATTTGGGCGAAGCAGGTTTCCCCGCGTTCCACTCACGATTGAATACCTTGAAATGATGAAGAGGTGAGAAGTGCTTCCATATCTTAGTATACAGGGATATGTCGTCGGCTGCGGCTGGCTCGTAGTAGTTCTCCGCCAACTGCTCATTCCACGGCGTTGCATTAGGGTCGGCGCAGTCACCCCGACCATCGCCATGAGACCAAACCCACGGTGTCTTGCGAGAGTTCGGGCTTCTTGATGGGCGTCTCACGGGGCAGCCAAGCCTGTGGTCGGCATACTCGGGGCACGTGCAAGCAACGCCTCTGCAAAGTTTCCGATCCTCGACGATCGCCCCATTGAGGTCGCGTCTGATGAGTTTTCATGTGTTTTGGGCGGTCCTGTCCTTCTTGAGCGACTGATCTTGCCCGTTTCGTGTCGTTCAACCTTGCGAAGGGAATGCCGGCGAATAATCTGGCCTCCGAGTAGCCGACAAGGCGCTGTAATTCGCCCTCTGGATATTCTGCTCGAAGTTGACCCCCATGAGGCGGGCGCCCCCCCGGACGCCCCCTCCTCGGGGGAGCGTCGAGTCTATTGGCCTGCCATGGAGGGGTCTTTGGATTTCCCGCACCAGGAGGGCGAGGGCGCTGAAGGCCGCAAGGGCGAGCTCGCTCCGCTGGAGCGCGCGCGCACGGTTGGGTGAGCGACTGGGGATCCGACCTCGACGTGCCAGACGAGCGTCATCTTCCCAGTCTTCGTCATCGTCGTCGGCGCGATACTTGCGTCTCCAGAACTGGCGGCTTGCCGATCGCCCCTGGCGGCTCGTGGAGCGGTCCGAAGCTGCAAATGTGCATTGAAATCCTTCGTTGTGGCCAATCTCATACTGATTGCGCTCAGACAGATCGCTGACGTCTCGCGGGCTACCCCGCAAAGGATCAGCACTCAATTCCATGTTTGTCGGATGTCAAATAACCCGAGGATGAAGCATCAACTGCATGTCCTCTTCTATCGCAGGAATAGTGGCTTCCGAATCCGCGGGTGCCCCCGCCATTCCGTCATCTCCTTCGGCGGGCACGTGAAAGTTCTCGACAAATTCAATATCTGCAGGTTGCCCCGCGATGGGCATGCCTAGCCAGTCTGCCGGATCGATATCATTGTGGCCAGTGAATGCCTCCTCGAACAGCTCGTCGGCGCAATTCTCGAGAGACATGCTGGCGCTCAAATATCTGGCAGCCACGAAGTGAACAACTGCAACTGAGCTATCGGCAGGGTCGGCTGAAAGTGACCCCCAGTCAACATACTGTATATCCGAATCAGTTTGAGCCAGATGTATCGGCGGACCTCTGCCTCTCCCATCGCCCTGAAGGCATTCGCGGCGAAAGTGCTGCGTGCTATGGCATATGTCGCACTCTATAGTTTTGCCATTGGCATCCTTCGGGTTTCCCCGACGGCCATACTTTTTCCTGATGTATGCGTGCGATTCCTGCCTGCGCCTAAGAATCTCTCTCCAGATTGCGGCCTGGTAAGGGATCCTATTGAAGCTGATATGCCTCTGCCGTGCCATCGCCGACGCTTACCCTTACCCTTGCCTCGACCCTTGCCTTTCCCCTTGGGTGCTCGTCGGGCGATGCGCCGTGCCTTGCGGACTGGCTTCTTCATAAAACGCCCCCACCTGCGTTTCTGTTTCTGGTATCCAAAGAATAACCATGGCGCCTGTTGCTCTTCCGTGAGGTATGTAGGCATATCGGAGTAGTCCAGGGCCGCGGCCTCGTCGTCCGAAGACGCATCGGCGTCAGTGCCGGAGTCGAAGTCGGACTCGGCAGGTTGCCCCGCTGAGCCCAGTAGGGCCGCGGCTTGCGCAGGGGGCGCCGCTTCGGGCGGCCCCCGAAACCTGGCCCAGGAGTCTTGCGACCCCGAGGCCGATCCACCATTCTGAGCCAGTAGTGCAGTGGTCCCATCTGGTTGTGAATCGCCATTCGAAACATTATTAGCAAATTGCCCTCTGTTTGCCTCCAAGTGGACGGTCTCGGTCGGTGACCGCGACTGAAAATGCCATCAATATTGCCAGGGGTCTCTCAGCAATGTGCGCATATGACCTCATGCGTTCGAGTAGAGCGTCAAACCGTTGCTGGTCTCTCGGTATGTGGCGGTTCAGTGGCTGCAAGAGTTGCGGTGCACGCGATGTTCCCGCTCCAAGAGCACTGGATAATGCAACTGCTAAGATTCGGAAGGTGGGGATGTTAAAGCCTGCCGTTTCAGCTTCGTCGCGGGCTATTTCGAAGCGCGCCAACGTCTGGTCGATTCGTTCTCCCACATGAACTCGGAAGCCACTTGGAGCTGTGCAAGAGTTGAGTTGGCGCTCCTCTTCTAAATTCTCGAACTTCGTTTTTGAGAGGAACATGATGTAGGTGGCGCCGCCGGTATGGCGGCCACCTATGTTAACGCCAAAGTTGATGACTGCTGGGGGGGGTCTCATGGCTATGGTCCGCGCGAAGCCTCCCAAGCCTCACTGCAGGGCTGCAGCTTGTTGGGGGGGCGTCATGTTGCCTGTGGTCACGTTGATCCAGGCATGTACCTCGCGGACGAATTCGCGAGAAGGTACCTGACCAGCTGGACCCCAATGAGGGCCGGTCGTTCTTGCGTCGTCTCCGCCACGCATATGTCCTACCTCACACCCGATAGCGACCCATGTGAGCCCAAATATAATAATACAAGTCCAATGGCCTCGCAGGTCGTGGTCGGATGTAGCCGGTTGGGGCTTTCGATGTGTAGTCGTAAATCTGCGTGGGGGTGAAAGCGGCACAGTATCGTATCGCATGTTTCAATTCATCATGTCTTCGAAGTTCCCAATTGGAGTAGGTGGTGGACTTCAGGAGTGTAATAACGAAGGGATGTAGGACGAAAGAAAGAGGCCTCCGCGTAAGCAGAGGTGTCACTGCAAATGTCCTTGCTTTACTGCGTAGTTATATACATCCTCCGCGCAAACCCACTGAACCATGATGTTCCACCACGTCTGTAATCCACCAGATAGTGCCGTGGATGGTGAGGGGTAGAGCAAGAGTTGACCACCATAGCCCAGCTCCGCTACCAAGTCGGCAAGGGGTTGGGAGGCCCAACCAACAGCTTCGCCTTAGGCGAAACCCAGCTCCCGCTCTGTTGTACCGTAGCAGCGATAATCCCACTAGTAGGGGGCGAGCCACCTCAAGCAGCATTTTGGTATCGATGGCAAATAGTATACCTCGCGCTGAGGTGTAGTCAGATCTGGGCGGCCGGCCGCTTTGAACCAAGCGGCCGCGGATGCACGCTCGTTCCCACTCACATGCAACGCCCAGCTCACTTTAGAGCCCCCCCCTCCTGTGATCGATCTCCTCCAAGATGGCCCCAAGAAGCGCCCAGGAGGCCCCAGGAGGTCCCAAGATGGCCCCAAAATGGCCCCAAGAGGCCCCCAAGAGGCCCCCAGGAGGCCCCCAAGAGACCCCCAAGAGGCCCCAAGAGACCCCCCAGAGGCACCCAAGATGCTCCAAGAGGCCTCGGCGAGAATGCCAACACGGCCTCGGCGCGGAAGCCAAAATCATTTATCTTTCTTCGGTTTTGGCCCCATTTTGGCCTCCCGGGGGGGGGCGCTAATTGGTACCCCCCCCTCCTGTGATCAATCTCCTTCAAAGTGGCCCCAAGAAGCGCCCAGGAGGCCCCGAGAGGTCCCAAAATGGCCCCAAGATGGCCCCAAAAGGCCCCCAAGAGGCCCCCAGGAGGCCCCCAGGGTATTGATTAAGATCAAGAGCGTCTGGGGGAGCCCAAAATGACCTCCAAGATGGCTCTAGATATCCCAAGATGTCTCATAATGGCTTCCTCTGTGTGCTGCCCACTTCCCTGATCGACGCAATTCCTCTGGGCATCGTTTCTAGATAGGCGGGTGGGAATTCGCGAAGCGTCAACGATGTGTATGTATGTATGTATGTATGCATGCATGTATGCATGCATGCATGTATGTATGTGTATGTATGTATGTATGCCTGTATGTATGTATGTATGTATGTATGTATGTATGTATGTATGTGTTTGTATGTATGTATGTATGTATGTATGTATGTATGTATGTATGTATGTATGCATATGTATAACTATACATACATATATGGATTCGTGTGGCGGCTCAACCTGCCGCATTCTGCTTCTGTACATTATGAACTCGTCGTTCTCTGCCACGGAGAACGTCTCCCTAATGAATACGCCGTTGATCACGCCGACCACGGCAAAACCGACCGACAACTTCCATAGGATGCAGACGGGTCCGAAGAACTCGTTCAGCTCCTCGACCATGAACCGAGTGACCGTTGGCCAATTTGCGAGGGCGAGTTCGAACATGGAGAGCATCGACCGAGAGTAAGTGCCGAAATACCTGAAGAGCTCTCGCTGTTTCTCGAGCTGTAGGGGGGAATTGTCTCCCAAGTATGCGGCCCTTAGTGCGTTCGTGAGCACCATCGCGAACAGTGTAAGCACCGTGATTAAGAGGATGCTGGAGAACATCAGAGCGCCCATGCTTCCCTTGATGGCGGTCGCCATGAGGTGCAACGGGTCGAACTGGTTAATCTTCCTCAACAGCCGAAGCAACCTGAGGAGCCTGGCTAGACGCAAAATCCGGAAGAGCTGTATGTTGATCGTCGCGTCCACCATGCCGAGACACAGCGACACGTCGGAGCATATTACGATCAACATATCCAAGAAGTCCAGCGGGTCTCTCCAGAAGGGAGTCCGGTGGGTGGGCCAATCCGCGAGCGCACACGCCACGTCGTACGATATCGTGATGACCTGTTCCAGAGCTAGACCTAAACGTTGTTTTTCGTTGTGCGTTCGTTTTGTTCTTCGTTCTGAACTGCCTGTTCTCCTGTACCTCCCTCCCAAAAGGAAACACAAAAAACAGCCGAAGTCCAGCAAAACAGCGCTTAGGTCTAGCCCTGACCTGCTCCAGAGTGAAAAACCCGGCGAAGAGACATTCCATAAGGTAAAACGCAGTGTCGGCTCCAGGCCACCACGTGTTGGAGTACTCAGGCGAACCATAATTCACGTATATGTCGCCAAGCTCGTAGCCGCGACGCATGCCCCTGTACTCCTCCTCCAGGATCATACAGACAAGGTTGCTGACGATGAGGACCGCCCATCCCAGCTCGTACTGCGGCTTGCTCATCAGCCATCGCAGCCAGAAGAACACCCTGGGAGGCTTTGCCAACCTCCTCGACTCCAAGATATCGGACCGACTCTTCGACGAGAGCTTCGTTCCGACCTGCCGGCGGAGCTGGTGGAGCACGCGTTCCTCCCTGTCCCAACTGTCATTGATGCCGTCCACGACGCTGTCACGGACAGAGATGCTCTGTCCGCTCATTTCGCTCATGTACACGTCCGTGCTGAATGCAGGAGGGGCCAGGATCTGCGATACGATCTGGTCTTCGCACTCCACTACGGACATGCTGCCCTGCTTCGACACCCAATCGTGGCCCAGCCCCTGCGTGGAGGCGCTCACCGTGCCCGCGCCGAACTCTTCTAGGAGGGCGGCAGAAGCCACTACGAAAGTACATGACATGCGATCGTCCCAGGACGGCTGCTCCGCTCGCGCCAGGTCCCCTTCCCCCACATCCCTGGGACAGGGAGGGAGGGATGTGGAACCGCCCGAGCACGTCTGCAGAGTACGAAGGGCCACGCGCCCAGACCGCCAGCGTCCATCGTGCTCTTTCCATGCGCTGGCCCTGAAGTTCTCGACGACGACGATGACGAGAACGACGACGACGACGACGACGACGAGGACGACGACCACGACTCTTATGCCCCAAAAGCTGCCCGCAAAGGTTCAAACGGTCTCGGGACGTCCGCAATGTATAATCATGCGCACATCTTACGCAGAAGGCACTTCTACACCGCCACCGTGCCTGGCAAGGGCCACCCTGAGCACTGGGCCAGGGCACGGGGCTCAAGACGGCCACTGCTGATCAGGCATGGCGGCGGTGCATGGGTGCTGATTGCGGAAGAGGAGGAGGATCAGCACCAGCAGCAGCAGGAGTGAGCATGAAACAAACGCCATAAACATGCGGGTGTCTTGGATCCGCGATGGACACCCCTCCCTGGCGCGCGGAGCGCGCCAGGGGCGGCGCCGGAGCCGGGGGGGGCCCAGCGCGGAACCAAGAAATCCCCTCGGAGCGCCAGAAGGTTATGTGTTCTGCTGTGCTCTTCTTCGAAACAGGAGCCAGCATGCGCAGAGCAGCTTCGGTTTTTCGGCCCTGCACCACGAGGACCGTCGCCTGACCAACACCGAAGAAGGGTCGGCGGCGAGCCCAGCGGGGAAGCCCGACGGGGCGGGCAGTCTCAAAGGCTCGGACGGCATCCCGGACCTTCGGTGGTGTCCGCGAATAGCCTTTCCTGCAGACGCAGAGAACCGATCGGGAGGCCAGAGGAATTCGGAGAGGCCCCGCCGTCCTGTGAAAAGGCTTTCTCGTTCTCACCTCCCCCCCGCGCCCGCCGCCGAAACGAGCAGGGGACGAGGAGCAGCGGTGCGGCGAGGAAGCAGTCACGCCCAAGCAGCGAGGCGCGCGAAGGCGGCGCGCTGGGACCCCGGGTGCGCGCTGCCACGGGTTGGCATCACCGTCCGGACGCTCGCATCGTGAAGCTCAAGGGCAACGGTGGTTAGGTGAGCCTTTTCCGGAAGCCCATTCCAAAAGGTAACGCCTCGGTTCAGTAGCTTTGGATGGTTTTCATATGCGTGTCGCGTATGATGTGCGGCCTTTGGTTGCATTTGCTCGCCTTTTTCACAGCCTCGAAAGGCCTTCAACGGCCTTCGCAGCATGTAGTGGCCTGTAGCGGCTTTCAGAAGTCCCCATTAAACTGGGAAGAGGTGTTTTGTGCCCGTTGGCATGAGCTTCCAAAAGGGCCCCAATCAACGGTGGCACGTTCCTTGAACTCCAGGCGCATGCAATTACAGCAGCATGGGAGCAAGGGGAAGCGAGAAGGTTGAATAAGATAGGACGAGAAGGGAGGACGAGGATGGGCAAAATGCGAAAGAGGTGAGGTTGAGGCGGACGGCCTCGAAGATCTGGCCCACCGCGGGGATCGTCTACGAGCGCTCTCAGGAACATCGCGTTGCTCCTGCGGAGCTCCGCCCGCAGATCCTTGGCCTGCACGACGACAACAAAACCGGCCACCGCCGTCGACAGCGACGACGGCAATGGCGAGGAAGACGACGGCGACGACGAACGCAACGACCAAGACGACAACCACGATGATCACGACGACCGCAACCACGACGACGAACACAACGACGGCCACGACCACGATGACGTCCAAAATCCTCGGTCGTGGATATGTTAATTGTCCGACGTCGTGCGTGTTCCACATTGCCGGACACCGGGTCCATCTTATGAACAAATCAAAGCCCCCGACGTCTTTGATGGCAATGAGAATGAAGAACCAGAAGAATATCTGATATGTGTTCCACACCGCTGCTGCGCTGACTCAAGGGCCCTCGGAAGGTTTGGGCCGAAGTGCAATGGTACGCTCGCTATGCTACAGCCTTGCTCTGCACTATCTGCCCAATGCACCATAGGCACAGCGTATATTTCACACCCGTGAAAGATTTTTTTTAAACAGAACAAAAGGAGATAAGCCCTCCCATCAATAAAAATATGAAACTCGAGACTCCACAAGTTAATGCTGCACAAGCTGCCGAAGACGGCACAAACAAACGGGCATAAACGCTGGCATAATATGAAATGCAACTTGCGCCTGCAAGATGCATCTGAAATGCACAACTGCGTAGATATGAAATGCAAAACTGCGTCTGCAAACTGAATATGGAATGCTCATCTAGCAGTAAACAACTGAGAATACAAAACAGATGCTGAAACTGCGCTGGTGCATTGGCTCACTCACCGCAGCCATTGGGGCTGTCGCCTGCTGTCCAATCGTAGCCGTCCTGCCACTGATTGGGTTCGGTCGTCTCTACTGAAACTTCGCCTGCTCGCTTGAATCCATTCATCTTATGACTGAATCGCCACTGATCGCCCTGCAACCAGTGGGTGACCATACTCTGTGCGCTAACCGTCCGCCGTCGCACCTGCTTGTGGCTGCCGCTCGTCATCTTGAGGTGGATGGTTGCCTCCTTGTCGATGCTGGTCGTCGCTGTCTCCTCGGTCGTCTCATGCTTGTTGCTGGTCCCAGTCTGGTACTTCACACTGGAGTCGCCTCGATGCTCCGTACTCCCCGCAATATATAACAGACAGCTGGGACTGCCACTTCCAAGCATAGTGAACATTGGTGCGTCCCAGATGCCTCCAAAAAACAACGAACGCTTCGCAAACTCATCAGAGTAGCACTTGTACAGTGCGTGGTCGTCGGGCTCTGGAGCATAGGTTGCCACTGACTTGCAGCAGCACGTCGCGAAGACCGCAACTTGCATGAGTGGTGATCTCGCCGTAGTAGCTGATGACGTCTCCATCCTACTCTTCTTGATGACATCCTGTCGCTCCTCGCTGGTATTCTTCTTGGCTGCCGTGTAGGTAGGATCGCGTTGTAGCTGAAGTCGCCCAGCTCGAAGTCTGCCTGCGAAAGGTTGTCTTGCCGCTAACTTCGCGAGACCATCCGCGCACTGACGCGTTGATGAGACCAACTTTCATTGCGTCTGTGTACGATCCATCCGCTCTCGCAGCGCCAATGCCTCGATGCCCGTGGGCTTGTCCTGGAAGCTGGTGATGCTCTCCATCTTAGCTGAGTCGTAGAGTGCGTTCGCATCAATCACGAGTGCTGACTCCCCTGCGTCGTGCGTGCTCTCGTCTGTGTTGGCGTTCACGTTGTCGTAGATGAGAGCTGCCCAGAATCGCTTCGCAAATTGCAGCGCGTCCATGCCTGCTGCCGCTGCTTGGGATTCTGCGTGTAGCGATGACGTAGCTAGTCTCGTCAACCTGAAAGATTCCCAATCAACAGCGCATAAATCTGAACCCTCGCCGTCACATACTTGAGAGTGACATGCCATAATCACGCATCCTTGACCAGCTCCGTTGTGTCGCACGCCCCAAGCTGCGTCCGTCATCGCTACGAGCACGATGTCGCTGACCTTGCCAATCTTTTTCATCTTGAGACCAACGTCCGCGTTCTGTCTGTAAAACCTTAGCGTCTCATTTACCTCTCTTCCTGTCACCGCCGTCGCCGTTGGAAGCTGCCCTTGGTGAACGCTGACCAAGGCTGACGCATGTGGGCACGCTTGCGAACTTGGCCACTGTAGAGCTCCATGTAGTCCTCGAAATTGGCGCATCTCCTTTGGTGTGAGCGGCCGGTCGTTGCTGCCGTCCTTCTGATCAACCGTGATCGGTTTGAGGTTTGAGGCGTAGGACTGCATCTTAATGTTGATCTCAGTGCCGTTGGAGCGCATGTTTGCCCAGTGAGTGGTCTGGTGTAGGTCCGATCCACAATGCTCCATGTTGTCCTTCTCGATCCACTTCCGAAACTTGAACTTGCTCTTGGCTGCCTCGATGATGTTGCTGTAATTGCTGCTGGGCTTGCGATCTCCTCCTCCGAACATGTCGTCTACGTAGGGTGGGATTGACCCGTCACAGTAACCGTCTTTGTCGTAGCTAACGAAGAGACATGGGTCCAGGGGGTGCCGCTCGAGCCCGCTGGCCTTGACGACGTCGTCTGCTCGTTGCCACCAACGTCGTCGTGCGTCCACTTGTCCATACATCGGCTTGATATGCCTCATGAGCGCGTCCGGTTCAATGCCCATGAGGTCAGCGGCATCTCGTGGTCCTTTGGCGCACAGCACTCGTTCTTGCGGCCGTCCTTGCAGGGGTGCGTTTGCCACGCCCGCTGTCCACAATCTTCATCCGTTGTTAGCTGCCAGTAACATAGCCAACTGACGTCCCAAGTCGAGATGCTGTAAGTGATGCTGTCGGTACCTTGCCGTCGAGTGCGTCTGGGTCGCTAAAGCCATGTAGCGCGAGACGCGCCTTTGCCATCGGCGCGCCGTCATCGATCCTGGCCCATGTCAATTCCCACTAGGCCTTCAGGATGCGCTTGGGGTCTTCGTCTCCAGTGGGCTTATGAAACCCCCGAACATCCTCTCCGAAAACTCATCAAGCTCCTTCCGCTTGCCATCCATGAGCGCTGCTCGCTCGCGTGGCGTCATGGTCCTGGTGCTGATCTCGGCGTAGATGCTATTGAGCTTCGCTTCGTTGCCGTCGAACTCCCATCCGAATGGTAAGTCCTTGTCCTCTAACATGAACTGCATGGCCGCGAGCTCGTCGTCTGCGCTGTCGTCTCCCACTGGTTGAGACTCTGCCGTTGATGCTGATAGTGGTGGTCCTCGATATACTCCTGCAGGTCGGGTAAAGATGGAAGCTTCTGTAGCGTCCAATTGCCTGCAACTCTCCTTGAACTCCAAACTCGCCGTTGCGGATGTTGGGGCCCGTGCCAGTGAACTCGACCAGGCTGCCGCCGCTGGTCCCAACGTAGCCAGCACTGGTGTTGGCGGTAGCCGCTGAACTGGAGGTGGTGGTGATTGTGCTTGCGCGGTTGGTGGAGTCGTTGACTGTAGTGGTAATTCCATAGTCTGAGGTGGGGGTGTCGGTGGTATTGGTTCATGATATGGTTGTCCTTCGCTTGGCTGTCTTTCTGGTTGTGGTGTGCCGGGAACGCCCGTCGGCTCGTCCTCTGCAGTGCTGGGCATGCCTGGACTGGGGGACACTGGTGGTGCCATCTCCGTTGTTGCCGAAGCTGCTGCTCCAATAGACGGTGTTCCCCTCTGTCGCTGTGGTGGTGGTTCTTCTCCGGGTCCATCGTCGTCGCTGATGTCCATGTCCGAGTCGCCTGGCGCATCGAACGGTTGCTGCTGTGAGCTGGCATCGTGGAACTGCGTGACTCTGGTCCTCCTCATGTAGCCGAGCGTCTCCTTTGGCCTGCGCGAGGTTCCCCTGGTGAACACATCCTTGGTCGCTAACATCTGGTCGAGCGCGTTCCGGGGCACACCGTAGTAGGCTCGTGCTGTGCACGATCCAGTAGACCCTCGGTCCGCTCTCGCCCTGCCTCATCTCTTTGAAGACCACGATTGCGGGTCCATTCCACTTGTTCTTGATGAGTTTGTTGGCCATACCCTCTCTCCAGTTGTGGCACCGCTGGCCGATCGCCAGATCGTGCTTGAGGGCAATGCGACGCCGTAGAATTGCTCGTCGTAGTTTGGCCGAGGCGCCCGCCTTCATAAACGCTCATGCCGCCATCGTGGCCTTCGCTCAGATACATTATTGAAGTCCTCGTCCTCCTTCATCTTGCATCGGGTCGCAAGTGAAGTAGTCGGATCCATTCCTAAAGACCACTGGCATGGTGAATCGCCCTCTGTGAAAGCCAAACGATTGACCGGATGAGGTGCGCAAACGCAAACCTCCGTAATCAAATCCTCCGCGATGGCCGTCCTGGCGCCACGGTCGGTAACACCTGCGCAATAAAGCTCCACTGCCTTTCAAATAACTTGATGCCGACGCTCCACCACTCCCAAACTGGAATGCGCCTCGCCTGCTGCAATGAGCATCGACATGCTATGCTGTCCCAAAAAGCTGCGACAAAAAAAAAAACGATCTGACGCAAAACCTGAACCATCGTCTGTCCGCAATTCTCACATGGTTCAAATTGCCACATCCAGCCACGCTCGACTGCCTTGATCAGCCTCTCTGCCGTCTCGATCTTGATGGTGCGTAATGCACATTCGCGCGTGGCCCCGCCTAATCGAAAGAACTTCCGTCTTGCCGGTGCTATTCTTGATCCACAGAACGTCCGTATAGACGATCTCAGTAAACTTGGTGGCCTGCATCTCTGACGCATTGGGTGCTGGAGGTGGACGTTGTCTGGCCATGCAGTGCTCACACCGATACTCCGACGCGCGCTGTGGGATGCTGTCCTGGGCGCCTGCTTGTTGAAGTAGACGATGTAGTACTGCTGGGTCGGGGCGCCCCATGTTCCGGTGGAGTCTCTTGACGTAGCATAGCGCCTCCGTGCCGCACTGCTCTCGTCGGCGCGCGTGCTCGTGAGCTTCGCGACTGGGATCCGACTGCTCGGGTTTGGTACCTTCCTCCGATTGCGTTGAGTCCTCAGGTGCGTAGATGTCCGCGATCTCAGGCTCGACCATGACTTGCGCCATCGTCGTTGCCTAGATGAACGGGTAGTCCTGGGCGGGTTTCGTGAACTTTCGCCCCTCCAGTAGGTCGCGCCCAGGTGACCTGTCGCATCGCCCTTTGAGTGCAACTGCCATGAACTTCTTGGTCGTCTTAATATTCGCCGGCTTCTTGACCATGTTCATGCTGCCCTCGATCGCATGGCCGATCGCCGCGCGGGCGGCTGAACGCCGCGGCATGCTACGCCCTCGAAGCAGCTGGATGTTCGATGTGAACATGTCGCTCTCCTTGCTGCTGCATGCGATGCACCTTGGGCACATACTGTAGATGTACTCGATGATGCCATATTTGTAGATCGGCAGGTACTCCATCCAACCGGGATGCCAGTGGATGGCGAGCTCCTGCGCGATGGACCAGGGCCCGCACATAGGTGACAGATGAACCTCGCCAGACTGCTCCTCCATCAGCTTCTTGGGGAATGCCTTCTGATGGTCCTCCTCTGCGAAAACCCAACAAGCATCGAGCCCGAACGTCTCCGCGCGCGCCCCTAGATCTCGAAATTATTTTGAAAATCTGGCTTCTCCAACGTAGACTTCCCGTCATCGTCCGTCTCGTAGCGCATCGTTGGCGAGCTGCCCTCCTCATGGTCTGAAGGCGCTGCTCGCTGGCACGCTTCGCGGCTGAGTCGATCTTTCTGAGCGAAGTTAGTCGACATCTGCTTGATGCCGTTGGCGGGGTCGTCGTCGGCGCCGAAGTTGACGTAGCCCGGCGTCGGTGTCAGTAGGCGCCATCATGGCTCAAATAGCGCTGTGTCGACCGGCTCGATGGCCGTTGTAGTGAAGCGCAGGTTGCCGCATGAGGAATGCTGCTGACGCTGCCGCTGCTTCATGTAGGAATTGCAGCAGCTGGCCTGTGCTACGCGTCGGGAACAGCCTTCCGCACGAGGTCGCCGTTGCAGTTGCCCCCGCTGCCCACCGCCCTCGCTGGGGCCCGCCAGGCAGGCATTGCCGAGAAACTCTAGGCCGCTCATGGACTCGCTGCTGGGGCCCAGGAACTGCGCTGCATCGGCGGGCTCGTACTCGAAGTCGTTCGTATGATGATTTAGTCTTCCAGTCCAGCTCCTCTAGTAGGTACGCCGTGTAGTGCCCATGAGGTGATGACGTTGCAGCCCCGAACTCGCCGCCGTTCCACCCAACTGCCTGCTTGGCGCAGTCGACCTGAACTCCGAATACTTCCAGCAACGGCCTCGGAAAGTGGATGGGTGCACGCCCCGGTACCGCGAACATGTAGAGCGTGCCTGACTTTTGCTTGAAGCTGGCAGGTATTGCGCCACTCCGCTGCGCACGTTCGATCTTGCCGTTGCCGAACCGAAACGGCCGTCGGCACATGTAGAACCTGACGTCCTCGATGGGATAACCTTTCTGCCTGCAGTCCTTCGCGTAGTCCTTGATCGTCTCTGAGCGGGACATGAGGGTCGTCGCTCCGCAGTCCATGACTCCGTTGCTTGCTGGCATTGCGCTGGGCTTGGCCTTGCCATGGTACTTGTCGCCCCAGTGCACCTCATCGACCATCGCGCTGTCGTCGGTGTGGACCCGCTTCTTGTTGGGTGGCTCGGCGCAGCCCCTGACCCCATGGCCGGGTTTGCCGCGCCGTAGGTAGTTGGCCGGTGGTGTTGATGTTGGCACTGGCTTCGTATTTGCCCTTGCACTGCCCATTGGGTCCGAAGCCGTTGGTCGTGGTCTGCTGCATGCGCCTCAAGGGGGTGGTCCTTTTGGGCTGCCCTTTCCCCCCTCGGACTTGCCGCGCCCCTTAGTGCCTTTGCTGCTTGAACGGCCTCGGCCCCGTGAACCTCCTGCTGATGCTGCGGCCGAACCTGAGCATCCGCCTACCATCGCTACTACCAAGTACCGCTCGCGAACTTCAGGTCGTTGAACCGCTTCCTGGCGTCCGCGTAGGCCGCGTAGACTTCGTCGTCGTCGCCTGGGTAGAGCTCTTGCGCCGAGTTGGGGTCGCGCTGGTATTAGCTCTCGTCGCTGTCGTACCAAGTCTCGTCATCCTCCGCCCAATACGTCTGGCCATAGTAGTCTGGCTCGTCCACCAGCTCGCCGGCATAGAACTCCTCGTCATAATACTCTGCTGCGTCCTCGTCGACGACATACTGCTTCCGCGCGCGATTCGGCGTGATATCCTTGCCAACGGCCCACATCATGACCACCATCTGGTCCGCGCTGCATCATCCTCGTCGTAGCGTGAGCCAGCCTCGGACCTTCGCCGGTAGCTCGATGTCGCGCGTCCTGAGCTTGCGCCCTTCAGCGCGCACTCTTGTTGAGAGGTAGGCGAACAATTTCTCGCGTTTGTGCCGGTTGAGCTTGAAGCAGTACTCTTCAAAGTCGTCCGCGAGCCCCGTCCTGTCGTCCATCTTGAAACGATTCCGCAATCTGGCCATGACCTGCTTCGCCGCGTTGGACTTGATGAGCTCGTCCGCTGAGAAATCCCCCACTTCGTCCCAAGCTTCACCTTTGAGGCCTGCGCTGAGCATGAGAGCTGTTTCGCCCTCCTTCTTCCCCAATGTGACCTTCGCAATGAATATCATCGCCCGCAACTCGTATTCTTTCAATGTGCTGAGCGTGCCGTCGAAATGTGGAACTCCTCGCTCTGGTAACATGTCCACCATCGGCTTGAACATCCTGCCCTTGTCTATGGACCCGACTGTGACATCGTGTGTGTGTGAGCTGCCGAGACACTGACGTGATAATATCCTCTGCAATCTGCTTTGAACTCGCTGAGATCAGCTGGGGGCTCGAAGCTGCTTCTGGAGTTGGCGACCAAATCCGGAAGAGAGGTCGCTGAGATATGGAAAATCGAAGCGTGAGCCTGGCTTACCAAGCTCCGCTACAAATATGAACTTACCAAAACCCCTGAAATGTTTGATGGCAGCGAGCATGAGAAACCAAAAGCACATCTGAGATGTTTTCCACACCGCTGCTGCGCTGACTCAGGGGCCCTCCAAAGGCTTGGGCCGGCATGCACTGGTACGCTCGCGATGCTACAGTCGTGCTCTGCACAATCTGCACCATATGCAATATGTTCAGCGTTTATTTATCTCATTCCTCTCAGTCCCCCCTTCGCTCGGGCAATTCTCTTGTACCGGACCCTTTTTGACTCTCCAAGCCAACATGCAACCCATGGGGCGCAAACTTAAACTAAAATTCGTCTGCCCTGATTTCCCAATACCTTGGACACTGGGGCGCGTCAGCGACGACGACGACGACCCCCTCAGACCTGTCCTGGGGTGCGTTTCGACATGAAAAAATCGTAAACCATAAGTGGGCAGTAGAAGGGCCAAGAACACCACAACAAAAACCATCCTCGAACCTCAACCTTCGCGACGGCTGGGACGGACAGGAACAAAGGAAAATCACACCACAACCAACGCGAAAAACTGGGAAAGGCCCTCCACATGTAGTGGTTCCGATGATTCACGGCGCCGCGCCTAATACATCTCCAACCTCCAGCTCGGTACACTTTGCCCGGAATTCCGGCCACACCAATGCCCCAATGGTAAAGGAAGAAAACTGACAAAGTTCTTGCCACCAAGGACCACGAACAGTGGGGAATTGTACTGTGGATGTGCAAGGCAGGTGGTATAACGTATGTGGTGCAAGCTGCGTGGACGATCTGTGACACAGAAGCCACGTGGCGCAAGCTACGCGGTGCAAACGATGCGATGTAAACTTGGTGGTGTCGGCTGCGCGGTGCAATCCATGTCGTGGGAGATGTGCGGTGCAGGCTATACGGTGTCAGCTATGTTGTAGATGCTAGATCCGGTAAACTATGTAAAGACAAAAAGCGTGGTGAAACCTGTGGGGTAAAATGCGTAGCGCAATTGCTCCTGAAAAACTTGGAATCGTCAACTTTACAGCTAACGCCAACCTCACACCCTCCCGTCCGTTACTTGTTAGGCATAAGCCATGCCGTCATGATTGCTGCTCCTGATTGGCCCTTGCTAGCGCATCTCTACGGCCGCGCTGGCGCCAGCATGCTCGTGCGCAGAGCGATCAGCTAGTTTGGCACGAATGATGCGGCCGCGATGGCGCTTACCGATAGGAACGTCCCTTCGCGTCTCAAAAGGCCATCCTGGCGCGCGGGCACTTCAGCGCGGGTTGGTGGCCAGGGGAGTGCGCGAGATTACGACGACGTCGTCAACGGCGGCAACGGTGGCCATGGTGGGGATGATGACGAAGACGATGGCAATGCAAATGACAGCGCCGATGATGGTGACAACGACGATGTTATGCGCGGCAATGACGGCTATTGACGATGATGACAACGGTGGTGATGCGCACCGCCCCATCACCCTCGCTGATGGTTTGCACATGTTACTGAAGACCTCAACCTTGAAACGCAATGGACATCATTTGATTGGAACGGCTTCGGCCGCGCGCGCATGTGGCCCGCATGGTATGATTTGATACGGGCTCGTGCACGGGGCGCATGCTAGTCCAACGCGCATAAGCCGAGTGGTGAAATGAGAATGCACGTCCAGGAAGGGATTGTTCAACTCAGATGGCGTTCCTATAATTTCAGCAAATGCGCGCGGGCAGAACATCTGTACGAAATTTGATGGCAAACGATTGCATCAAATGCTGCTATGTTTTAATGAATGCCGCACCCATGTGTTTGGCATTTGTTTGTCAAGGATTGTTGAGCAAATATCCGTTGAGATGAGCGAGCGCGAACGCCCTGTACTATTTGACAGAGGCCATGTCGGGATCGAAACCAGCCTTCCTGGAATGGTACGATTGTCGCGTGGAATCTTACGGATGCGGCAGAATCAAATACAACACGAAATGCGCGCAGGGGCAAGGGGGACAAGTCTGGGCTGGGGAAGGGGGGGGTAGGACTGAGAGGAGAGGAGGACCTGTATGGCGCAAGGGGCGTGCTGCACGCCATGTGGTTCAAGCGATGCGGCCGCCCACAGGGTGCCCAAAGAGCTTAGTGGACCTTAGAAACGGCAGAGGCGTTATTTCAACCGTTTTCGAACCAATGTCTCTTGAAAATGAAAGCGCGACAAAAAAAACGCAACAAAAACGGCTCCCTCCGAAATTGGGACCAGAACATCAACCGGCCGAAAAACAGCGACGGAGGCGGCATAAAGTCGGCGACAAAAACGGCAGCAAAAACGGCAAAACGGAACGGGTAACAACAAAAACTGCCCTTTCGTTTACAGGGCCCACCAAGCCAGAGAGGCGGCCACCGACCGGGCGCCAGGCGAAACCTCGGCGGACCCACCCAGCGCACGGGGCGCCTGCGAGGCGCCCACGACTGGCCACCAAGCGGGCGCCAGGAGACACCTTGGCGGACCCGCCCGATCCCCTAGGTAGGCGAAGTACTACAACGACCGAGAGGAAACCGACGGTGCACGTGGATTTATACTTCCACCAGGGGCCTCTCGATTCGTTTACTTCGAGCGCGCCCTTTTGGGCGGCGATGATGTTCCCCCCCGAGAATCTGGACGCGCCAGCCAACCCGCACGCCTTCAGTGCAGTAGCAAACGACATGTGAGAAAACCACACAAACAAATTCTATGAAGATCCGGCCACTTTAAAGGAGCACTACAAAACTGTCAATTACCAAAGAAAAGACGAACTTCATTTTCCGAGCAGGAAACTTGCTTAGTACACGCACACACATTCCCCCTCAACTCCTGACCAACAAACCAATATTGTAATAAAGGCGAGCGCATCATCGCCAGCATGAACTCCACCCTCAAACACCACTCTTCCAAATCGTCCCCGGTGGAGGAACGTGTACGCAGTCGATCTGCAACGGGCACAGGAGCCAGAAGTGCCAGCACCGGCCAAGAGGAGTAACGTACACTTTCGGAGCTCGCTGCGGACCTCCTGGATCTGAGCTGGACCTCTCTCGCTGGCGCGCGGAACGCGCCAGGGGCAGCGCCGGAGGCACTGCGCGGAGATTGGAGGCTGAGAACTGGGAACCAGCACCAACACCGAGGGATGCCCTCCACCTGGGGAAAGTAATCCTAGATTTGAGTGGTGGTGGTAATCTTTCGGCCACCTTGTAAGCCCGAATAGTACCACCATCACCGAGATCGGGATCATTTTCGCTCGGTGTCAACCTCTAGGCCTCCGAGGAGATACGACAATTTCTGGTAGTGCCGATGCGGTCATCGTGCTGCCATGACTAGAGGCCTCGCAGATGGGGTCCGAGTAGATGGGGTCGAAGGATCTCGCCGCATCGCCGATACATCGGCGATGCATCGCCGATGCATCAGCCATGTATCGGCTATGCACTGGCGACGTCGGCGATGCATCGGCGACGTCGGCGTGGAGAAAATTGGGCCCCACATCGAGCCGCATCGCTGATGCATCGCCGATGCATCGGCGATGCGGCGCGATCCTCCGACCCCATCTACTCCGACCCCATCAAGGAGGCCTAGAACAACGAAAGCTAGGCAAGGAACGAGGGGCCTGAAATTCCAGGCCACGTCGAGCCTCGGGCATGAATGGTTTCCCTGGCCTCGATCGAAGCAGCGGCCCAAGAACCAGTGCCCCTCCTGAGCCAACCGATGCCCGTCCTCCAGAGGGAAACAGCAGAGCTTACCCAGACCGAGACTTCCCGAACATCTCCAGGGGCGCGTTCTGGCCAGAGCTTCGAGGCGAACCCAGCCGTGGCGGCGAGGGCCTCCCAGGATAACCAAAGAGGTGAAAACTAGGCAGCCGAAGCGGCCTCGGTACCTCTTCCTCCTCGGAGGACAAGCCTAACCCAGAAATGCGATGTCTTGATTTGGACGAATGACATGGGTACGGACAACAATTGGCACCATGCTCAACAACAAAGGTTGTCCAAAACCGACAGCGGCCGCTGTTAGGCAGGCGGCCTTCTGTCTCAAATGGACAACGTCCGTGGCGACGCGGACAGCGAGCCTGGTTCAAAATGAGCACGAACTGGAAGTGGAAATTCTACTGTGAACCCGTCTAATAAGGATGCGCGTTAAGGGTGCAAGGGCCTTGGGGGGCAATGTTAACGTTGTTCGAACGAGGTTGGCCAGCGAAAGTGGCCAAGGATGGGCCGAGGAGGCAAGGATGCAAGGGCACCCTTGAAAAAATCGTTCGTCCTTACTATGCGGGTTGGCTGCCACCATTCTTCTCGTACGGTCATCCCGTATCGGAAGGATGCGCGATAAGGATGCAGGGGGCTTTGAAGGCCGTTTCGAAACTTTTCAAGCGGGGCGCGGCCAACGAAATTGGCCAAGGATGGGCCGAGAAGGCCAAAATGCAAAGATGCCTTTGGGAAGGCTGCCAATCCTTACCATTAGAGCCGCCTGTACCATTTCGGTCGTCCCGAACTGATTTTTCCAATGCGGGGCCCCCGAACGTCCTGGCCCGTTCCCACCGGGACCGGCCCTTCCTGCCGAATAGGTTCTTTAGGAGGCCACATGCGAAGCGTACCCCACCAACCCGCGATTTCTGAAGGGGGGTGGGATCCACTTCGCTCGGGAGGTCCGGAACGAAGTGAAACCCCTTCCCCCTGTGGTGAGCTAGTGTCAAGTCGGACATGTCCTCCTACAGACAGCTTTGGAACGAAAAACAATACTCAAAACAAATATTTTGTGATGTCGAAAAGAGCGCGCTGAAACACAATACTTCGAAACTGCTCAACAAATACATGCACCTTGACCAACCGCCTGCAGAAATAATGCAAAATTTGTGTGGTTTCCCCTTCGCCGTTTTGGCGCGCGCGAACCGCGCAAATATAGGCGCGTCATGCTAGGGGCGCACCCTGTTCGAACAGCGCGAACGGCAACCGCCGACGATGTTCTACAAGACGACGCGCCACGCACCCACTGGGTGAAAGTTCGCGTGAGGGGGAGCCAACTCTGTTGAGCACTCAGCCAACCCAGCGCGGTTCATACTAACTTGGCGCGCCGCCAAAAAAACGACAGACGCAGGGCGTGTTTTGTGGGCGCGCGACATCATCCACAAGACCGCAAGCAATCCAAACACGCAGACAATGCGAATGGCAGCCGCCGGTCGCAACACGCGCAGCTGCCAAACGAAAAACGCCACCCTAAATGAAGAATCCGCGGGGGCGGGCGCAACGGACCAATCCCGTCCTTTCCCCATCGGTATGGCGATCAAGTTTCGGATCGGCTGGTCGACGCATTCCCCCCCCTTCTCTCGCTCCCCGCCCTCTTCCATTGATCCCCCTCATCTGATTCAACTTCCACCTTATTCATTATCCTCCTCCTCCTCCCCCCTCCTCGTCTTCCCTGTCCCGAAGTCCCTTCTTCCTCCCCGCCAGTCCCTCCTATTCTCTTCCCCCGCTCCTTCCTCGACCACGCGGAGGCTTCAGGGGAAGAAGGGCGTTCGCGCATGGCCGCCCGCCTCAAACTATCGCAGCCCGATTCACCCAATTCCATGGCCCAAATCCCCCCCGCGCCTCCCCGGCGCCGCGTTGAGACCCCGATGCGCGCGCGAAACGCAGCGAGCGGAGCGCAAGCGCAGCCCGCGGAACTCCGACATCATTCGGCGCACGCCTCTCGCAGCTTGGAGCGCGCTTTCGCGCCAGATCCCAACGGCCGACCAGCGAGTCGCACCACGCAGGCGATCGCAGGCCCCCCCCCCTCCTTTTCGCGATGCGCGGGCGCGGCCGGGGGGGGGCGCAATACTCCTGCATCCATTCCTCGCCCTGATTTCTCAGCCGCCTGCCCCTCGCCCGCCCCCCCCCTTCGCCATCCTCGCGTCCTCGCATCCATTGCTGCCTGCCCCCGGCAGGCCTCCATTCCTTGCCGCCCCCCCCCGCGTCCCCCGCCTCTGCGCCCTCTTCGAAGAAAGGCGGAAGGACGGGGCGGAGCTTGAGGGGGGCGGGGGGAAGATGGGGGAGGAGGGCGAGAATCACGGAATCAACCGCCGAGACAACACTCACATTCCTGACGACAAACGCAATCGTCGGCCTAGCTCGCACGCCACGGCGCGTTCAACGCAGCGCTCGCTTGCGAGTCTGCGTGCCAGTCGGCGTTTCCTGTTCAACCTCCGCAGTTGTCTCATGGTCGTGGACTGACTCGCCCCTCCCCACACGTGCCCCCACGGGGCAAACATGTCACGCAGGGCGATCTGGGAGCAAAGCGGCATCGATGCCCATGATGGAAGCATCGGGCGAATGATCGCGCCCGCCCTATCATGCTATGACTACAACAGCGCTGACATAAATATGTATAGATTCGCCAACTCTGACAGAGCAACCAAGACCTCAAAGACCTGACCGAGGTCTGCTAACACTGGCCCTACAACGCGCGAGCGAGAAAACGTTGCCCCCCTCACGTGGGCGACGGCGCGGTCTGCCCAGCGCGATCTGAGCGAATGCGAACACCGAATACATCGCCAGAGCGACTGCTACTGCGCGCGCTGAAAATATTCGTCGAGGCCTTGCTGTAAACAGCACTGGCACGTGGTCATAAGCGTTGGCATGATTGAGTGTATTCTATGAGAGTAGACGAGCCCTCCTTCTCTACTGCGCCCCACCAAAACGTGACGTTGACAGCTAGCACTGCGAGACATGGCTAGCGCTGCACAACTCCAGGCGCTCAAGTCACTCTAGCGCCCCCAGGCGCGCCAGTCCATCGAATCACCTCAGGCGCACAAGTCAATCCAGTCACTGCAGTCACTCCTGTCACTCCAGGCGCTTCCTCCAGCAATTCCAGGCGCCCGAGTCACTCCTGTCACCCATGGCGCTCCAGTCATCCAAGTCACTCCAGACACTCCAGGCGCTCCAGCCACTCCAGCCACTCCAGGCGCTCCAGTCATTCTATTCACTCTAGGCGGTCCAGTCACTCCAGCCACTCCCGTCAGCCACTCCAAGCGCCCCAGGCACGCCAGTCACTTTAGTCGCTCCAGTCACTCCAGCCACTCCAGGCGCTCCAGCCATTCCAGGCGCTCCAGTCACTCCAGTCACTCCAGCCACTCCAGTCATTCCAGTCACTCACATCACTCCAGCCACTCCAGTCGCTCCAGTCACTCCAGGAGCTTCAGTCATTCCAGGCCACGCAGGCGCTGCAGTTACTCCATGCGCTCCAGTCACTTCACTCCAGCCTCTTCAGGCGCCCCAGGCGTTCCAGTCATGTCAATCACCTCAGGCGCTCCAGCCACTCTTCTCAAGCCAGCCACTCCAGGCGCTCCAGCCCTTCCAGCAGATCCCAGCGCTGCAGGCGCTCCAGTCACTCTAGTCACTCCAAGCACCCAGGGGCTCCAGGCACCCCAGCCACTCCAGTTACTCAAATCACTCCAATCTGTCAACGCCCCTGTCACTCCTGTCACTCCCGGCGCTCCAGTCATTCCAAGTGCTCCAGGAACTCCAGCCACTCCAAACGCTCCACTCACTCCAGGCACTGCAGGGGGTCCAGTCACACTCGCTCCAGCCACTCCAGGGTCTCCACTCCGATCACTCCAGCCACCCCAGCCGTCCCTGGCGCTCCGGCCACTCCAGTCACTCCAACCACTCCAGGCGCTCCAGCCACACCAGGCGCTCCAGTCACACCGGCCACCCCAGGCGTTCCAACCACCCCAGTCACAGCAGCCACGCACGGCGCTCCGGTCGCTCTAGCCACTCCAGGCGCACCAGTATCTCCAGACAGTCCAGGCCACTCCAGCCACTCCAAGCGCACTGCAGCCACTTCAGCCACTACTTCCATAGCAGGCGCTCCAGTCACTCGAGTCTCTCCAGCCACTGCAGGCGCCTGGGTCGCTCCAGCCACTCCAGGCGCTCCACCCACTACAGGCACTCCAGGCGCCCCAGTCCCCCAGTCACTCTTCTCACACCAGCCACTCTGGGCGCTCCAGTCACTCCATTCACTCCAGGCGCTCCGGTCGCTCCATTCATTCCAGACACTTCAGGCGCTCCGCGCACTGCAGTCACTCCAGCCACTCCAGCCACTCCAGGCGCTCCAGTCAATCCAACCACTTCAGCTACTCCAAGCGCTTCAGTCACTCCAGTCACTCCAGGCGCCCAGTCAGTCCAGCCGCTGGAAGCGCTCCAGACATGCGTTTGATGTTCTGCCAAAGGGCGCAGGATAAACTTGCACCGTGCTGGAGATTCAGAAAAGCTGCGGTGAAACTGGAATATAAATGTGTGTTTCTTTTGTTCGCACGGGGGTATCTTTGGAGTATTTCGAAAAAGGCGCCATTGACGCTGGAGCATATTGGGGGCATGTGGAATGTTCGATAATCTCGCTGGAGTATCTTTGGGGCATTTTGAAATTCCGCGCGCTGCGCTGGAGTATCCTTGGAGCATTTCGAAAAAGGGACCGTCGATGCTGGAGTATTTTTGGAGCATTTCGAATTTTCGAAAATATCGCTGGAATCTCTTTGGAACAGTTGCAATTCGACGCTGACGGCTGGGATATCTCAGGAGGATTTTAAACATTCGCTTGAGTATTGTTTGACTATGTCAAATCCGGTCCAACTTGGCTGGAGTATTTTGGTGCATGTGTAAAATATTGGAAATCTGCCCGAGTAGTTTAAAACCATTCCCCGTGCTGGTGAAAACCGCGTGGAACATGATTGGAATGTGTTGCACGCGCGCGCGGCGTGCGAAATGCCCCCCACGGGGCGCGTTGCGTCGGCGGCTCGCGCGCGGCATGCCAGGCCAGGGTATTATGGAGACGAGCGGGGGGCGTCGGCGGCTCGTTCGGCGCGCCCGCGCTGCCGCTGCTGAGCCAGAGAGGGCGCGTCTTTCCTTTCGGTTTCCTGGCGGAGCTCGCCGCGATGAGGGCGCGCTGCCGCCTCGAGCTCCCTCCGGCGCAGCGCGCGCGCTGGGCCGCTGTTCTGAAGACGCGCTCGCGCAAACATCCGCGCGCGGGCGAGCGCGCGCTCGCGCGACCAACGGCGCCACTTTCGACCGCCGCGGCTGCGGCCCACTCGGCTACCGCGAAAACGAAACGGGCGGATCGGTCACGGCACGCGTCGACGCAAGTCCCGCGCGCGCGCCCCGCCCGCCCGCCCCCCCCCCCCACCCCTTCTTAAACAGAGTTAGCCTGGCGATGGGCCCAACCGCACGCAGCTACGAACACCGCGCTGCGGGTGCCATTCTCGGCGGAACACCCGATGGGGCCGCGAAACACGCGAGGGGCGCGCCGAAACGGGTGGCCCAGGCACGCGCGGGAGGTTGCACCGGCGCCTCCGGCGGAGTTCCCCTTGGCGCAGCAAAACGCGCGAGGGGCGCGCGCGGGCAACGCAGCCGCTGGGATCGTCGGAGGAGCCCCCCCGCAGGGCCACGAAGCGCGCGAGGGGCGCGCCGAAATGGGAATGAGGCGGGCGGGGGGCCGCGCGTGGACACCGCCACCTTCCATGGAGCACAACGCAATAAGCAATGGGCGCGCCGACGCGCGCGAGGGGCGCGCCGAAGTGGGCGCGCGGCGCGCGCGGAGCGGCGCGCGGGCATGGCCGCTGAGGCCTTCGGCGGGGCCCCCTTGGCGGTCGCGAAACGCGCGGGCGGGGGGCCGCGTGCGGACGCGGCCACTGCGGCCTTCGGCGGAGCCCCATGCGGGCCACGAAGCGCGCGAGAGCGTGCCGAAATTAGCGCGAGGTCGGCGGGGGGGTCGGCGGCGGGGGAGGGGGGGGGGGGGGGGGCGTGCGCGGACAGGGCCAGAGGGGCCACCGATGGAGCTCCCGATGGGCCACGAAGTGCGCGACGGGGCTCGCTGAGGCCATCGGTGGAGCCCCCGATGGGGCCGCGAAACGCACGAGGGGCGCGCCGAAATTGACATTCGGTGGGCGGGGTGCCCATGCACAATGCAATGGCAACGCCCGAGATGCCTGGCGCCAGCGCGCGCGTGCGCGCGCTCGCGGCGCGGCGCGTGCATTTCTACGCCGTCGGCGGCGATGTTAAATCGAAAGCCACATAGTTTTTCTATTTAACACATCAATGTAACATTCGTTCTCAGATCGGAAGGCGCGGTCATCTCGGCGCGGCGCATATGGAAGCGCACGCGCGATGCAATACCGGCGCGCGAGATGGCAGGCACCCGCGCGCGTGCGCGCTCACGGCGCGGCGCGTGCATTTCTACGCCGTTGGCGGCGATGTGAAATCGAAAGCCGCATGGTAGAAGCCCAATGTAAATGTTCATTCTCAGATCAGAAGGCGCGGTCATCTCGGCGCGGTGCATATGGAAACGCATGCGCGATGCTATGCCAGCGCGCGAGATGGCAGGCACCCGCGCGCGCGTGGCGTGCTGCATGCATTTCTATACCATTGGCGGCGATGTTAAGTCGAAAGTCCAGTGGTCAAAACCCAATGTGAAATCTCATTCTCTGATCGGAGGCGCGGCCATCTCAACGCGGCGTGCATTGCAACGCATGCGCAATGCAATGCCGGCGCGCGAGATGGCAGGCGCCCGCGCGCGGCGTGGCGCGCGCATGTCTATGCATTGGGCGGCGATGTCAATTTTGAAACCCAATGGTCGAAGCCCAATGAAAAATCATTCGCGGATCGGAAGGCGCAGCCACTGGGGCACGGTGAAAAGGAAAGCGCATGCACCATGCAATGCCAGCGCGCGAGATGGCAAGCGCCCGCGCGCGCGGCGCTAACGTTTTCTACGCCATGAGCGGCGATGCAAAGTTGAAAACCCAAAAATCAAAAACCCATTGTAAAATATCATTCTCTGATCGGGAGGCGCGGTCATCTCAACGTGGTGGATGCGAAAACGCACGCACAACGCAATGCCGGCGCGCGAGATGGCAGGCGCCCGCGCGCGCGAGCGCGCGCGCGCATGCGCGTTTGCGGCGTGCCGTCTGCGATTATTCACAACGGGCTGCGATTTTCAAGCCAGAAGCCCAATGGTCAAAACCCAATGTAGAATGTCATTCTCGGGTTGGAAGGCGCAGCCATCACAACATTAGGTACGTTTAAACCTATAGGCAATGCAATGCCAACGCGCCACATGCCGAAAGCTTACGGGCGCGCGCGCGCCGTGGCGCATCGGTCGCCAGTTGCCACGGCAGGTGGCCAGGTCAACTTTTGTTTGCCCGAGCGAAGGGCAATGCCGCAGCACGTGCTCCCCCAACGGAGCCGCTCTTCGATCGCTACTGCGCTGTAGGCGGCCCTCGTTCACAGAGGCGGTGCTCCATGACGGCGCGTCGCAATGTTTCGGCGCAGTCGCGGCGGCGGCGCGCGCTCCATGGGATTGCAGCACGGGCCTTGCGCAAACTCTTGCGGCTGTTCCTGCGACGTGCTTGGTAGCGCCATCCTGTCACTTGCCATGTTTTCAGATGCGTCCGATTGGAACGTTGCGCGGCTCCTTGCGCCCGACGCGACCGGAAACCCCGCCACTGACAAGCCCGTGAGCGCGAACGACGTGATGCGCGCGCCCTGCAATCCAGCCCCAAAAAAGGCGGTTAGAAAACGACGCCCCATGGCATTTGGGAGAATCACGGGAGGGAGACGCGACCAACAGCGACTGTTTGAAACGGCCGAGGGAGGAGCGAAGAAAGGAACCAGGAAGAAAAAACATGTCTTTGTTGATGCGCAAAGAAGGTACGCAGGCCTTGGGACGATATGCGTGGAGGAATATGGTATTTTTTGTCATGAAATATGAATTCTAGCGGCCGCAGAGCGAGCGATGGTTGCGGCTGTGGAGACGCACAATGTAAACGCAGGGATTGGGCCTCCAAGACCACACGCGAATGTCAAAAGGGTGATCGCCGAAGCGATGATGCGTCGCATCGGCTTCTAGTGGCGCCGCCGCGCCAGCCGGCATGCGATGGTAAAGCGCAGTCGGTCCTCACTATGCGCTGTGCACAAACCACTTCGCTGCAAAAACACACGCGTGCCAAAACGCGGCAGCGCGCGCTGTCGCCACCACCAGCGGCGCAACAGGTCATAACGACGCCACGCGGCGCAGCATGTTTTCCCGACGCGCGCGCCGTCTGCGAGCGAAGTTTTTGTCAAAGAGGCAATTTCCAGATTATGTTTTGAGTATGTTGAAGATGCCTTGACAATTCGCCACCAGACGACTGTTTGTCTATCTTTTGATACTCTTCCTGTAAAGGGACAGGCCCCACTTAAGACTAGAGTGGGGGCTCCTACCCTTGACGGCCCCGGAGCACGGCGGGGGCCCCTCCGAAGGCCGAAGAAGGAACGGGGTCAAACACATGCGCCCTGACTTTCTCGGGACGCCAGCGCATCTGGGGCTGGGGGCACGATGCCCGAAAAACTGCAGTTAACCCGTATCATAAGGATGCGCGGTAAAGGTGCAAAAGCCTTGGAGGACCATGTTAACGTTGTTCGAACGAGGTTGGCCAGCGGAAGTTGCTAAGAACGAGCCGAAGGGGCAAGGAGGCAAGGGTACCCTTGGAAAGGTTTCCCATCCTTACTATGCGGGTTGACTGTAAGACGAAGCCAGGGCAAAAATAAATTCGAGTGAGGATGAGTCGAGAATCTCTGAATTTCGGTGGCTTTGGAGGATGTCTCGGGCGCCGCGGCCTCCTGAGAGCGTTCCCGAACGCTCCGAAGGTCCCGGCACGCTCTGCGAAAATGCATCCTCGTCCTAGCCCCGTCGAAAAAACTCCCATAGGCACTTGGAAGTTCGAGCACCGAAGGCGATGGAGTCACTGCACCGACAATGCAGACGTGCTGCAGCGGACTTTTGCGTGGACTTCTGTCAACGCAAAACCCAGAAACGGCTAGCGAAAAATGCAGCGAATTTCATGTCGATGTGTTGTAGTCTTCTTTCTTCCTGGCCACAGAAAGCCGCACACAATATTCACTTCGAGATGCGAAACGAAATTTTCTTCAGGACAAAATCCGGGCCCATCCCATGGTTTTCCGGACGAGATCCGCTCTGCGATGTTGGCGCCATGCCCAGACCCCCGAAGTCGCGGGTCTTTTTAATGACGTCGACACCCAAAAGTCTCGACCCATTCCATGGGACCGGTTTTTCATCCGGAACCGCTCTTCGACGGTCCCGCGGCACGGCAAGGGCCCCCAGAGGCCGAAAAATGTCGACATCCACCGTCATGATTGGTGTCACTGCTCGAGGGGGTCTGGGTGAGCAGGAGCGGACAAGCCACCCGCAGCCCGCAGCGCCTGGTCGTCGTCCGGGCGCTCGTCGCGGGGCCGCGTCGCCGAGCAAGGGCTGCAGGGGCTGCGGGGGCTGCGAGGGGCCGGGGCGCCAGCGCACCGCTGCAGCAGCCGGCCCAGGAGCTCCAGGTGGAGGCCGCAGTCCACCTCCCAGACCTCCTCTTCCTCCACCTCCACCTCCTCCTCCTCCTCCTCCTCCTTCTCCTCCTCCTCCTCCTCCTCCTCCTCCTCCTCCTCCTCCTCCTCCTCCTCCTCCTCCTCCACCTCTTCCCCCCCTTCCTCCTTTTCCTCCTCACCCTCCCCCTGCTCCTCCTCCTCCTCCTCCTCCAGCTCCTCCTCCTCCTCCTCTTCCTCTTCCTCCTCGTCCTCCTGGTGGCCTGGGAGCCCTCGCTGGGCCTCGGGGCCGTCAGAAAAGGACTCAGGGTGACAAACTGGCCGCTTGAAGAGGTCGAGGCTTCCCTGGACCGCGTCTTGGACAAACGAATCGGGGCGTTGCGCGTCTGGGCTAAAAGGCTGCCCTCCTCGCCCCTTCCCCCCTCCTTTCTCCCTTCTCCCTTGCCCCTCCGCGAGGTGATATCAGACACGTTCCGACGCCCCTCTACGCCCCCAGTAACGTTTCCGAGGACAGGCACCGCGGCCCCAGGGAACGCTGCGCCTCGTCCGAGAGCATCCAGCCCGAATCGGGGGGGCCCCCAGCCGACCGCGTCGGCGGGCCCCAAAGGGCGGCCCCTGACCGCATGCCACCCACTCCCGAAACGCTGGGGGGGACGCCGAGTGTAGCCCAATTTCCGCTCACGTTGGCCCAACGGGCCGCTCTTAAGCCCCCCCCCCTGTAAAACCACACCCCGCCCTACTGGCCGTTAGGCCGGACCTACTTTAGGTGTGAAAACTTTCCCCTTCTGACCGTTCCGCCTCACCCTGCAACTCGCGCCCTCTCTCGGGGCGATCGGGACGAGGGCCGTCGAGGGTGGGTCGGGAGAGGACCGCCTCCTCTCGCCTGCGAAAGGACTCCGAGAGGTGGGGCGGGTGAGAAAAAGGTTTTAACCTCTTGCCTGCAACCTGTACCCTTTTTCAGGACACCGCCAACACCTGTGGCCACGACGTCCCTGACACGATCCCGCAGCAGCTGCGCCTCGCCCAGCGCGGGGGGCCGCCGAAACGGCCCGCGACGGACCAGGACCCCTAGGAACGACGCGGCACCCCACAGGCCACCGTTGGTTTGCCCATGGGCGAGACAGGAAGAGGACCTCTGAGGCCAGACCTGTGGGAAAAAAGGCCGCCACCTCTTTGCCTGCAGCCTGCGCCCCGTTGAGGACGCCGCCAACACCTGCGACCACGGCGACCCTGTACCGACCCCGGAGCAGCTGCGCCAAGCCGAAAGCGAGGGGCCGCCGAAACGCCCCGCGACGGCCCAGGATCCCCACAGGGACGCCGTGGCACCCCACAGGCCAACAATGGTTTGCCCATGGGGCGCACCAGGAAAAGGACTTCCAAACACGGGGCGGGCGGGTGAGAAGGAGGCGCTGAAAAATGCAAGCGTTTTTACACACAGATAAGAATGGATACTGCACTAGGGCAGTTCGGAGAAGACGCGCAGCGACTGGAGCCCCTGTCGGACGAGCGTCGCCTGCGCGTCGCCGCGCTGGACCCGCGCGAATTCGGCCAGCGCGCCCTCCATATATATATAATATATATATATATATATATATATATATATATATATATATATATATATATGGTTTGTGAGGCTGCTGGCCCAGCGCCCGCGGACCAAGGTGAGCTCCATACTCTTGGTCCGCAGGAAGCATGCCGACGCGCCGCTGCGGCGGCAGCTGTGCCAGCTGAGCGGGCGCTGGAAGGCGAGGCCCTCGACCGGCGCTGCGAGGGCCGCCCGCAACTGGCGCGGCGACCGCGCGCTGAGCCTGCCCCCCTCGCCCAGGCCGTGCGCGGCGAGCCGCAGCAGCTGGAGGGCGATCGGCGCCCTGATGACGACCGCCTCCGCAGCGTCGCGCCCCGCTGAGCCCTTGGACGAGGCGACGCGGAGGGCGGCGCACTGGCCACGGAAAGCCGCGTCGCCCCTGCACAGCGCGAAGGCTTCGCCGCGGCGCAGCAGGCCCTCGAAAGCAACCGTCGGGAGGCACGCGACGTCTACGTAGCCTGCCTCCAGCGCTAGGCCAGCCATGGCCCCGACGATCTCGGGCGCGAAGGGGAGCACGCGTGCCGCGGGCCCCCTCTTCCGCCATGTCTTCAGCAGCGCCCAGCTCAGAGCCATAGGCGCGGGCTGAAGAAGCACGCGCCCGCCGCCGCGTTGTTCGCCGCCGCGATGCCCGCGCCCGAGGCCCAGAGGACCTCCAGGCGCCCTGAGACGAGCGCGTCGGCGCCCTCGCCCTCCCGGTTCAGCGCCTCGACGCCGCCCCCTGCGACGCCGTTGTTTCTTGGGGGCACGACCGTGCGCTGCATGACTAAAGCGCGCTATAAGTGTCAGATAGCACGGCCACTCCACTCGCACTGGCATTGGGATGGAGGCCTTTACATATATTGTACCAGGCGCCTGCGGGGGCTTTCTCTCTGCCAGTCTCGGGGTCCACAGAACGACCTGCACGCGCCGCTCCGAGCCTGGCGATTCGAGCTCCCGAGGAACAGCACCTGCAAAGCAAACAAACGACTAACAGAGAATCGTTCGAGCAATCGAAAAGAACACACTTGTGGTTCAAATCCCGAAGCCTCTTGGCATCGATCCTAAGGGTCGCAGCGCAGTGGCCGCGGGGCGGGCAGGTGTGGCGCGGGCTGCGATTGGTGCGCAGACACGCCGAACACGGCCAAAACCATTGTTCCCCGCGAGGGGGGCCAGGCCAAGTCCACGCGCGCGGGCTGGCGGCAGCTGGGGGCCGAGACGCCCCAGAGAGGACCAGGGGGCCTCTGTCAAGCCGGCCCTGGGCCACAGCGGGAGTAAATCGGCCGCAAGCCCGACAGTAGCTGAGGAAACCAACGCAGAAAAATCCAATTCCTCAAGCGTGGAGGCGGCGGCGGACGGGCGCGCATACGCCCCAAGCCTGGCAGCGCAATCAGCACGGTCGTTGCCGATTCGCAACATGCGTTCGTGAGGGGAAAGATTAGGGTCGTCCAAGGCCTGATGTGCCTTGACCATATCACAACTCAAAATCAAGTTCCACCCCAGCGCCCGCCCCTGCATGATCAAACCCGCGCAGGGTCGATCGGGGGCGAGACGGGCGCGCTCAGGCAACACGTGCATGCCAACCACGTTGGCGCAGTCACTGACCAGTTGGCTCGGCTGTGAGAGGAACGCGCCACACACAGCATATGCAGAAAACTCACCAGCCTGAGCCGTCTGTGGGCAGCTGCCCCACGCGGGTCCATCTGCCATCGCTCAGAGGTTGCCTCCTGGGCCCAAACTGGCAAGGCCCCAACCCGCACGGTAAAGGCCCCGAATGGGCGATTTGGAACAGGACCCGTCGAGGAAAACGAAGCCCCACAAGAGGTTCGAGCCCTCGGGTGGACAAGCCCGCCCTTCAGCTTCGAAACCCTCGGGGCCATACCTAAACGAAATGCCGTCGGGGCTGTCGTCGTGGTCGCTTGCGTGTGCGTGTGCGTGTGCGTGTGTGCGTGTGTGCGTGTGTGCGTGTGTGCGTGTGTGCGTGTGTGCGTGTGTGCGTGTGTGCGTGTGTGCGTGTGTGCGTGTGTGCGTGTGCGTGTGCGTGTGCGTGTGCGTGTGCGTGTGCGTGTGCGTGTGCGTGTGCGTGTGCGTGTGCGTGTGCGTGTGCGTGTGCGTGTGCGTGTGCGTGTGCGTGTGCGTGTGCGTGTGCGTGTGCGTGTGCGTGTGCGTGTGCGTGTGCGTGTGCGTGTGCGTGTGCGTGTGCGTGTGCGTGTGCGTGTGCGTGTGCGTGTGCGTGTGCGTGTGCGTGTGCGTGTGCGTGTGCGTGTGCGTGTGCGTGTGCGTGTGCGTGTGCGTGTGCGTGTGCGTGTGCGTGTGCGTGTGCGTGTGCGTGTGCGTGTGCGTGTGTGCGTGTGTGCGTGTGCGTGTGCGTGTGCGTGTGCGTGTGCGTGTGCGTGTGCGTGTGCGTGTGTGTGTGTGTGTGTGCGTGTGCGTGTGCGTGTGTGTGTGTTTGATACTGTTCTTACTGTGAAGGATAGTAGAATGACCAATCGGCAACGAAAACACCCCCCCCCGCCCCCGTCCCCGGCACCCCTGGCCCCACCCCCCGAGGCAACCCTCGGCAGGCCTCGGCGAGGACGGGCCCGCGGCCTACCGAACCCGCCCCGTCGGGGGACTCACGCGACGACAACGACGCTGCGCCGTCGACGACGACGACGGCGACGGCCGAGGCGACGACGACGAAGACGACGATGACGACGACGAAGACGACGACGACGAATGGCCATGCGACGTAAAGTGCCAGATTGGGGCAGGAGGCGGAGGCTGGAGGCGAAGGAGGGGTAGGGCTGGAGGGGGGAAAGGAAAAGGAGTAGAAAGACTAACCCTAGAGCGGTAGAGGCGAGGAGATGAGGCGAGAGGGCGGGGGGGGGAGCAGCAGCGGCAACACGTGGAGGAGGGGGCGGGAGGGGCACGTGCGCGGGCGCACATTTCCATGCGCGAGTGCGCCCGAGTGGGCGTGGAGCCCCACGCTGGGGCCCCGCTCCAATTGTCCCCAGCGGATCCCCCCAGGGAACACCGCCCGCCTGGGCGAGCAGAACGTGGGCGAGGGCGCGCCCCGACAGCGGCGCGGGGCAAGCCGCGCACGATGGGCGAGGAAAGGGGAGGCCTCCTCCTGATCCTCGTCTTCATTATCATCCCCATCCTAACCCTCATCCTCACCCACATCCTCGTCCTCGTCCTCATCCCCATCCTCATCCTCAGGCCGAGAGCAAGGGGAAGCTCTGGGGCAGCGCCGTCGCTGCAGCCTGCTCACCTAGGCCTTCTTGAGGTCCTTCTTGACGCCCTTCACGCCGTTGCTGAACTCCTGTCGGGTCGCGGCCCGTCGCCCTGCCACGACGCCCCTCTCCTCCACGTCCTCCGCGTCAGCCCTCACCCACAATGTGCACCCACATCCCTCCACATCCCCATCCTCATCCTCATCACCATCCTGATCCTCCTCACCCCTCATCCCCATAACCATCCTCATCCTCCTCAATCCGCATCCCCAGTCCTCACCCTCATCACCATCCTCGCTCTCGCCATCCCCCTCCTAAACCCCATCCTCCTAAACCCCCGTACTCGTCATAAGCCACATCAGTTGTTCATCCTTAACCCCACCCACCTCAATCCTCAACCCTCGTCCACATGATCACCCTGCACCCGCGCCCCCCACATTAATGCCCCAGAAGTCCTTCTCGCTGCCCTTCTCGTTGCTCGAGCGCGGCTTCAGCTGGCGCCCCCTGCCGTGGATGTCGATGATCAGCTGCGCGCGGTAAGAAGCCTCGACCTGGATGATGTCGTTCACCGCTTGGGCGATCCAGGTCTTCGTCAAGGCCTGCAGCTGGTCGACGTGCGACGGGTTCGACGGCAGGCCGAGCGCCTGATTCTTGATCCTGATGTTGCTCTCGAAGATGTCGTTGGTGTCGTAGAGCATCTCCGTCAACTCGAAGACCCGCTCGATCGGGGTGAGGACGTGCATGTTCCTGACCACGTTGAGGTCGTAGTGGTTGTCGTCGCCCGCCTTGTAGAAGCACTCCTTCTCGCCGCACGGCCAGTGGGCCACGATCGAGCGGTTGATCCACCAGCCCCCGTAGTGGTACCCCGTCGCAGGGCACTTGGGCCCCATTCCCTTGCCTCCGAAAATCATCAGGTCAAGCCAGTTCGCCAGCACCAGCTTCGTCGGGCGCTGCGTCCAACCAATGCACTTGTCGCCCCCGTCCTGGTTGTCGTACTCCCAGGTGGGCCCCCTGGTGCAGACGTACCCGATGTCGAACGAAGTGCAGACGCGAACGTCATCTGGCTTCAAGTCCTGGCAGGTCACGGGGGGCGGTGCCGATCGAAATCGCCACGGTTCGCGGCCGTCGCCCCAGTCCGCCCGCGCGCGCCCAGGCGGACGCGGGCGGACAGACGCGACGGCCACCCCTATACCCCAAACCCTGTGTATCTAGTCAACATGTTAACCCCTATTCCCACGTCATTCATATCTCTACGCAGCACTATGCCACGAAATACCCATATATGCGTACATGATTGGATCCCTGTATATACGCATGCGTCTATCCATCTCTAGTTATACATCGCTATCTCTATCTCTCTAGAGCCCATCATGGCTCTTTCTCTCTCTTTCTCCCTCTCTCTCTCTCTCTTCCCCCCTTCCCTCTCTACATCTACCCGCCTGGTGAACCATAGATATGTATGTGACCGCCTGCCTATAGCAAGGTATGTGTATGTGTGTGGCACTTCTATAAATAGAAACACCGAGTTCTATCCCTATGTGTCTGCTGGTGCATATATATACATATATGTGTGTATATTTGTATATATGCACATATGTATATACGTGTACGTATATATACATATATATATATATGTATATGTATGTATATATATATACAAAACAATAAATACTAATAATAAAATTAATACTGTATCTAGATATATACATATACACATACACATACCTATACGTATACATATACGTATATCGAAATATCAGCACCTCAATACACCTAGCATCTATCTTTCTACTCGGGCATCCCTACTCCTATGTTTATATATGCCTCGTGGCATGTATATATGAATAGACCGATGAATTTTTGGATGCCCATCGGCCCCAAACCACCCGTGGGCAACCCGTTGATCCTCCAACCTCTTCGGGACGCTCAGCTGCTGCTGGACCCTGGTGTCTGACGACGAGCCCGAGCTTTGCATCGCCGCGGCCCGAGCGAGTGGCCACCCGATCGCGGGGGGGACGGGGGCGCGGGCCCTCGCGCCGATAGACTTGCTTCTGGCAAGCCACTCGAGCATCGATGAAACGCGCCCCCATCCCTAACATGCTGCTCCTCCCGCCAACATGCACGGGAATGTCGACGCCAACCCCGAAGAAACCCACCATGTATAAGATAAACCATGGGTCGGACACGGGCCCTCGAGGGGGCGCTGATGCGGGGTTCATGTTTTCACGGCCTGCCGCGCTCTGCGGACTCCATCCTCGCAGCTCGGGCGAACGGCTGGCTCGACGTCTCGGCCGAGGCGAGCGAAACGCCTCGGCGCCCTGCGTGCCCCCGCAGGGCAAACGAAAACAGCTTGGGCTGGGGCCGAGCACTGGAGCGGGCCACATCCCCCCCATCCCACCCCCTCCTTGCACCTCCATCCCCACATCGCTCAGCAAACATGGGCCCTCTGCTCCTGGATGACAGGGGTCGTGCATGGCAGAGGCGGCAGCCCTTCGTTCGCGCGGCTGGCCTTCGACGCAATGCCCCGATCCCCAGCGGGGACCAGGCTCGACGCATCAGCCGAAGCGGTTGAAATCACATGTCTCTGTCGACATGCACACCCTCACACGGAAAGCAAAATACGCCTGGTGGACAGAGGCCGAGAGCAGGCGTGGGCGCCATCCCATCCCACCCCTGTCTCTACCAATGCCTCCAACCCCACATCCCTACCCGATCATCGGCCCTCTACTCCAGCTCAAGCCCAAGAATCGGGCAATGCGAAAGCGGCAAGCCTTCGCCCGTTAGATAGACCTTCCACGCCTTGGCCAGCAACGCCTTCAGGCACTGGAAGCTGTTGTTGTCGAATCGGGACCACGCCATGCTAGAGTACCTGCCGTCCTGGTTGAGGGCCCAAGCTCCGCGGGTGTTGACCCGCCAGATGTAGCAGCGCGGCGGCAGAAATAATTTGGCCTGAGCCTGGTCCAGGTCGTCGGAGGGCTCGGGCGGGCGCTTGGGGTAGTGGGGCAGCGCGGCCTTCAGGGGGTGGTTCTTCGAGGTCAGGAGCTTGGGCGGCTTGCCCTTCACTTTCACCTCAAGCGGATCTCAATTTTCTCTGGGGCGGAACGGGGGGGGCGATAAACCGCCATGGGATCGAGGCCGGACGCGGGCAGCGGGGGATGGCATCATAACCAAGGTGGCGTATTCGGAACACCGTGGGCGGAATCTGGCCCACTGTCCTGGGCCCCTCGCGCGGCATTACCCGTCAACGGCCCCGCCACCCTGCAGGAGCAATCGCGACCGAGAAACTCAGGCGCTGCCTGCATCGCGTCAAACTCACCAACCTCGATCGGCATCGTGCGAATCGTGACAACGCGCCTCTACCCCGACCGCCTCGTCCTTCCTCCCCGCGCCCACCCCCATTTCCCCGCTGCAGTCCCCCCGCCGTTTCGCCCCTCCGCCTCCTCCAGAACACCAGCTCATCCACCGCCCTCCTCGTTTCGAGTTGGCAGCTCCGCTTTTCAAAAGCAAAGTGCCTTGAACTTGTCGACCTCGGTCATAAAGTCCTTCAGGGACATCATCTTGGCCTTGCAGCTCTTGACCTCGGTGGCCAACTCCTCCGCCGAACCGTGGTCGAAAATGTCAACCACCCACTCTAAGTTCACGATGTCTTCAAGGTTGTCGCTGTCGTCGGCCACCGCGCGCTTCCGCAGGATGGCAAGGATGAGGTCGTCCGTGCACTCAGGGATGATCTTCTTGCAGAGGGTGATCAGGAGCGCGCCCAAGCTCGCCCCTGAGTACTCCCATTCGTGCAAGTCGCAGATGCTCTTCAACATGCTGAGCGGCAAGTCCCAGAACGCCTCGCGGCACGCCACCTGGAGCAGCGGCAGGGGGTCCGACGACCAGGTGGCGGACACGTGGTAGCACGGGAACTTCTCGGAGCCCTCTGGGGGCGGAGGAGGAACGCGCACGAAACACCAGCATCGTGTATGCATCTATCTGTATACATGAATGCATACATGCAGGACGTATGTGTAAATAGGTGTAGTTGGGCGTACGGGTTTGCAACTAGGGCGCGTGTGTATGTACGCGCACACATGTATGTAGGACGTAAACATGTTTGTGTATGTGTAGGGCGTGTACATACATGCACGTGTGTATGCACATGTACCCATGCGGATTCACAATGCACATACATGCATACGTACGCACCTAATACCACGACGCACGTGTAATCACACACACACACACCTGCATGCGCACGCATGCACAACGGCACACCCACGTACACACACGCGCAGTCACGCACACAAGCACGCGCTCAGCACACCCACGAACACTCACGCACACACACACACACACGCACACACGCGCACACACGCACGCACACACACGCACCCATGCACGCACGGCCTTGCACACAACGCGTCGGGGAAGGGCGCGAAACGATAGGGAAACGCGCGCGCGGAGCCGTTGGACATGCAAGAAGCCAGCAAACCAAACATTGCGAGGGGCAGACGATTACAACCCGACGGCGCGGGACCGCGCACGCGAGCGCGCAAGCTGCCAGGCGCCCCCCCGCCGACAGAAAACAAGCAAACAAGCAAACAAGCAAACAAACAAACAAACAAACAAACAAAAACACCGCCACATGCAAACGACGCGCGCGCATAACTCACCCACCCCGCGCCATTTAGCGCGGCCTCCTCGGGTGGCGCAAAAACCTGGGCACGCATCCTCGGCGCCCCCTTCCCCCCCCCCCCCCTCTAGCACCCCCGACGCCCCGCAAGCCGAAGCCACGACGCCATCTGATCCTCTCCGCCGCGCGGACCCTGCCGCCCCCCACCTGCGCCCGCAACCCCATCGCCGCTGCGAGCGACGTGCCGCGCAAGTGCCCCGCGCGAGAAATCTCAGAGCCACCGCCCCCGCACGCGCGGGTTTACGGTGGCACCTTTTTTTTCCAGCGCTGCCCGCAGCCCCGACCTCCGATCCACCCGCCCCCCCCCGCCCCCCCACCCCTCCCCCGCGCCTCACCCCCGCATCCCCCCTTCCCTCCCCCCCCCCCCCCCCCCCCCCCCCCCCCCCTCACCCACCCCCATCCACCTTCTCCGCGACCCCCGCCCCCCCCTCCCCCTCCCACCCCCCCCCCCCCCCCCCCCCCCCACAACCACACACACAACACACCCACACACGCACACACACACACAACACACACACACAACACACACACCAACACACACACACACCACACGACACACACACACACACACAACACACACACACACACACACACACGCACACACACCCCGCACACCGCCCCCACCTCCTGCACCTTCCTTCCCCCCCCCCCCCCCCCGCCTCGCACCACCACCCCCCCCCCCCCCGCCCGCCGCCCACCGCCCGCCCACCGCACCCGCCAGCCTCCGCCCCGCCTAGGCCCTCCCGCCCCTCGCCCCTCGCTCCCCCCCCCCTCCCCCCCCCCCAGCCACGCCACCCCAACCCCACCCACCCACCCCCCCACCCCCCGCAGCCAGCTAACATGGAATGGGTTACTGCGCGACTGGGCCACGCAGTGAAACAACTAGCGGATGTCGGGCTGGCCGCGCGCAACGCAGCGCGGGGAAGAATTCGCCCCCGCGCGGCGCTGCGCAAGACCGCCCAATTGGCTGGCGCGCGCGAGCGCCGTCGCATGTTTTCCCCGCGCGGGCGCGCGCCCTAGAAGCGCGCCCGCGCGAGCGTACGGGCGCCGAAAGGGGGTGCCCGACAAGCGCCCCGCACCCGCTCTCGGCGCGCGTTTCCGCCCGCCTCGGCCAACGACGCAGCGGTGGGGAACGGCGAGGGCGAAGAGCAAGATGGCGATAATCGGGCCGCGACTCGGGTGGCCCAAGGACGACAAACTGAAACAACACGAACCGAAACGATGCCAATCGCGACAATGGACGAAACGACCGCATGCAGAGGGACGCACCGAGACCGCGGGCGTTCGCGACCCTGGCGCCAAGTGCGACGCGCCCGCGCCGCTGAGTACTGCGCCGCGTCGCGCTGCACGGAAATGCGCCGCGCTCGGATGCGCTGGGGGCCAAGCCGCCCCGCTGCCTGATTCGGGGGCGACCTGAGCCGAAACGTAGACCCCGAAGTGCCCGCGCCCGCGGCTCGCCCAAATGTCCTCGCGGTCGGCTCGCGGGGGGAGGGGGGGGGGGGGGGGCGGCGCTTTTGCCGACCCGAGCTCAGGTGGCCGACTTGCACTCGGATTGAGACGAAACGATAAGGGCGCGAACCGCAAACTGGAACAAAGCGCGCACAAGCGACTGCGAAACCACCGCCTGCATGCCTGGACAAACGCGCTGCTGCAGGCATCGGCGCAGATCCCGCTGCAAGCGCGGGCCCCCGCGTAGCGGATTTCGCCTGCCCGCGCGGCGCCGCCCCCCGCGCACCGCTGCAACGCCCGCGGCCAGATGCGAACCAACTTGCCGCGGAGCGGCCGCGGCCCCCGCGGGGGGCTGGGCCCGACGGCGCAAGACGCATGCCATGCTCCCGCGCGGGGACGCCTCAGCGGGCAACGCAGCTGCATCTGCAGCCCCTTGTAGTGCTGTTCGCGCCAAGATTCGGGGCGCTGTGAAAACCTGCGCTGCGCCTTAAGTAGCCGCGTCGGGAACCCTGCCGCGGCGCGCGACGCGGCTGGCCGCGCCAGCTGTTGCGCGACCTCCGCGGGACGCGCCCGCGCGAGCGCGATGGGGAGCGCTAGGGGCAGAGGCCCCGCGGGCCGCGCCAGCTCGAGGGGCGCGGGGTCACTCGTAGACCGCGCGCGCCCAATCGTCGGGCACCCCATGGGTCGGCGCGAGCGAGCCGCTACAGTTGCATCTGCGTCGGGCCTCGGGCGCCGAGGACACCCCGAAGCGGCCGATCGGCCTGCCCCCGCGAGGGGGGGGGGGGGAGGGGGCGCGGGTGCGATCGGCCACTGCGCGCGGAGCGCGCCGTCGCCACGGGAATATGCCATTGGATAGTTCGCTCCACCGCGCCACGCTTGCCTTTTTGCGCGCGCAGCCAGTCGCCAAAGGGGCAGGGGGCGCGGTGGTTTGAGGCGTCATCAACAGGACGCGCGCACAATCGAAGCGCGCCGACGTTGCTGGCC
This sequence comes from Prorocentrum cordatum, assembly GCA_963575745.1. Classification (NCBI taxonomy): domain Eukaryota; class Dinophyceae; order Prorocentrales; family Prorocentraceae; genus Prorocentrum; species Prorocentrum cordatum. Next base: position 108,424 of record CAUYUJ010022389.1, read on the forward strand.
CGACCCGCGGGGCGCCTCGCCCTTCGCATTAAGAAAATACCACCCCCCCTTCCCCCAGGAAACCGCGCCATCCGCAGAGGGCGGTGCCCCATTGCCACAGCCCCGCCGCCGCGCGGCGCCCGCTCCTCCCAGACAAGCAAAGTTGGAACGGCGCCAGGTAGGAAAACGCGCGCACGGCTGAAGGCGCTGAGCGGGGAGAGGGCGGGGTGGTGGTGGTGGGCGGGGGTGGGGGAGGGGGAAGGGTGGGGAAGGGGCTAGCGCATGGCAAACTGGGCGGGGGGGGGGGGGGTGGGTTGGGTCAGGGGGACGGAGATGGGAGACCGCGAATCGGTGGGATGTGAGAGGCTGCGCGGGGGTAAGGGGGGGCAGGAGCGCGGCGGGGGGGGGGGCGGGGGCATAGAAGCATGGCGAGAGGACAAGGGCAGGCGGGCAGCGGGGGATGGGGAAGGAGCAGGGGCGCGGAGGGCGCGGGGGGCTGACGGGGGGCGACAAAGACGGGGGATTGAAAAGGCGGGGGAATGACACGGAAGCGGTAAACTGGCGGCGAGAGGGGATGGCGAGGCCATGCCGCGCGCGCGATCTCGCAATGCCCCATCGCAGCTGGCGCCCGCGCGCGCGCCCTGTGAAACGCACCCCCCCCCCCCGCCCCCCCCCCTCCACGCGCCCTCGTTCATAGTGAGCTGAGTCAGTTTACCCTGTCGTCGGCGCCCGGCGGTCCGTTCCTGCGCCTCGCCGCCGCGGGGCTGATGCATGCGGAGCGGCGTTTGGTCGCACGTACCACCTCGCAATTGCGGGTTTCATATTGGCTGCCCCCGCGCCAACGCGAAACCGACGCTGGCGTCAAAATGACCAAGAGGCGACCATCCATTGGCAGCAAGAGGCATGGCCCGGGCCTATGCTCAGTGCAGGCCCAGGCGCCTAGTTGCTGGCCTCGCACGCTGTGCGGCTGCGCTGCGAATCGGAAACATTGTCGCTGAAGCCTGCTGGACATTCGAGGGGGGGGGGGGGGGGCATTATTTGCAGCGGTTCTATGGGCTCTACCATCACCTCGCAACGGCAGCCGCGCTCCCGAACGCATTGGTCGGGCCGCGATCGGAATCGGTCGGGCGGCGCTGCGGCATGCTTGCGCACCCTTCCGCGCTGGCCCGCAAGTCGCAGGTGCGCGCGTCGCGGCCCTGCCGCCGCCGCCCGCTGGGAGTGCCCAGCGGCCGCGGCGGGGGCTGCGACGTGGGCCCGCCCGCCCCTGGGCAAACTTGCATGGCGGGAATGGCAGCGCCATGGTGGTCCGCGCCGTGCTCGCCGAGGCGCGGCCAGTGATTCCCGCGCGCGCGTCGGCCGCGGCCCCGCGCTGCATCCGCGGTCGCCGTCGTCGTCATATTCGTCGTCGCTGTTGTCGTCGTCGTCGTCGCCGCCGTGGTCTTCCGTCGTCGTCGCCGTCGTCGTCGTCGTCGCAGATGAGGCGGGGCAGTCAGTGTCAGCACCGCGGGGGAAATAAAACAACATCTGGCAAAGGGGCGGCGTGGGGGGGGGGGGGAATGAATGGTGGTGGTCATGATGTGGATGTGGCGGTGGGCGGGAGGGGCGGGGTGGAGGGGCGCAGGGGGGCGGGGCGGGGCGGGGCGAGGGGCGGGGGGGGGGGCTAGGGGTGAAGGTGGCGCCCATGGGCGGCTGCGGAACGCCGCGCCGCGGGGAGGTTGGCGCAGACCAGCCCGCGCCTGAAATGCCCAGGAGGCAGAACGCAGGCGGGCTGAAGGAGGGAAGGCGGATGGCCAGAGTGGCGCGCCGCGAAAGCCTCCCCACGGCTGCCAGGTACCTGCCGACCTGGTCGCGCCACATCTGCAACGAGCCAACGAAGCCGTCGGGCGACCCGCTCGGGCCGCGGCGCCCGATCACGCCCGCGCCCTGGGCACCGCGGCCGCCGCCCATCGGAAACAGCGCGCGGCCCGCTGTCCGCGACCGAACCCCCGCCGTGCAACAGGCGCCGCGCGTCGCGACCCGCGTCGGAGACGATCGAAAGCCTTGCCACCGAGCGGCACGAACGCCGCCCACGGCGCCGACGCGGGGCGCGGGGGGGTGCACCGCGCGGCAGGCCCTGGAAGCCGACCACGGCGGCGGGTCGGCATTGGCTCGGGGGGGCACGTGCGCCGCCCAAGCCGAAAGTGTAACCTATCATGTGTCGGGGCGCCGCTGTAACAACCATGCGCGGACCCATTGGGTTTGCATTGTGGTGTTGAAAGCTGCGCGCGGAAATTTTGAAATGACTGTTCGGTTCGAACGCGGACATAGCGAACTGCGCGAGAGGGGCACCGATCTTCTGGATTCCGACGATGCCCCTAGCGAAGCGGCCAGACAAATAGCCAACGCGCGTTCAAACAATCGCCGATGAGTTCTCCCCCCACGTAGAGGCGCAGAGCGCCGCTCGCCCAGGTCGACAGGGATATCTGTCGACCTCCACGACCTGGGCGCGCGCCGTACAGTCGACGGCGGGGGGGGGGGGGGGGGGGGGGGGGGGGGGGGCGCGCAACGGAATAAAGCTGATGGCGATGGTCGACAACGCGATGGCCGCATTGCCGGCGACGGCGCCGAGGAATCCAATGAGCGACGGGGCCGAAGCGCGGGCGAGGAAGAGGCGATGGCGGCAGATCACACGCGCGAGCAAGACGTCTAAAGCGCCAAGAAACAAATGCCAACCACTGAAGAAATCTACCGCGCCATGGCGAAGGCGACGACTAGGGGCGCGAGCGCACGGGGCAAGGCCGACGATGACCATTCGGATGTTAAGCGGCAAACATGCCCAAATGAGGGGGCGAAAGCTGGGCGGAAACGCGAATGGGGTCTGCGAGCGCAAACAAGGCAATGAGAAACACCATACACACGCGCAACGGCTTGCAAGCGCAACGTTGCCAGACTGAGGGCGCACATTACTGGGAACACTCCGCGTGCTAGCGCAGCGCGTCGGCTAAACCTTAACCGCATGCACGCACGGCAGCTGCACGAAAACTAAAGACTATTACCACCAGGCGCGTAATGTGCGCATTCGGTGGACACCCTCAGGACGAGCCGACCTTAGCCGAGCTAACTAAAAGAGGCAATGGGACAACGCAGGACATCCGATAAAACACATGCTCAGAAAATTCGCATGATATGCAAAACTGTGGTGTGCTCGCTGGCGGTCTAAACCTAAGCAGTTCAAACTAAACTAAACTAAACTAGGGAGCCACGTAAGAGCATACGAATCATAGCCCGAAACAACACACACACACAAACCACACACACAAACACATGATACATCCCTGTGTACAACGCATACCATGCTATACATTACACGGCTACGCAATGACAACGTGCAGAACTGCACACACAGAGAACGCATGAAGGTGCATGGGGGGGTGAGGGCGCGTGCACTCTCCCTCGCGTCCTGGAGGTCCACCACCTTGCCGACGTCGATGCCAGGATCCCCAGGCGCGTGCCCCAACTGCTGCATCATCGCCTGGTGGAGCGGGGCGTGGTAGGACACGGCCACTGCCTCCCACTCAGAGGCGCCCAGCACCGCCAAGTAAGAGAGCTCCTTGTAGGGGTTGATCTGGGCCGTGCGCGGGCCAATGACATCGGCGGGCCACCCGATGGCTAGCGAGCCCGCCACCGACCCCACACCAAAATCCGTCACCGTGCCACCTGGCACGTTCAAGCACGTTCGAATGCCAACTGCTCTCCCGTAGGGGTGCTGCAAACGTTCGGGGGGGAGGGGGCGCCCGCGCCCCCTTGCGCGCAGCTTCCCTTTTCTCAAGCTCCTGTCGGCGCCCAGACACGCCCCAGGCGCTCCCCGAAGCGCCCGACGCACCCAAATATGGATTCCAAGGTTGACCTGGGGGGCCGCCCAAGCCGCCAAGATAGCCCAAGATGCGTCCGAGACGGCCGATGAAGCCCCAAAGAAGCCTCGATCCGCTCGGAGAAAGCCCCCAGGAGGGCTCGACAAGGCAAAAGCCATTGAGATCCACTGTGTTGTTCAATTGTGTTCACGTTGTCGCCGCTTCGAGCTCGCGGCGCCCCAAGGCGGCCCCAGGGGCCCCAAAGACCGCGCCACGGCGCCCGACGAGAGCCGCATCAAGGCTCCAACGCGGCCCAAGAGAGCCCCGAGACGGCCCAAGAGGCGCCCGCGACAGTCCAATATAGCACCCGGTGGTTCAAAGAAAGGCCCAGAGGGGGAACGCGCGCCGACAGCACGGCCCCTCGGCCCGAAGAGCACCCCAGGAAGCCCAGAATGGCGCCAAAGAAAGACGCCTCAAGAGCGCCACAATCGGCCCACAATAATAGACCCCCAAAAAGCCCCCAAAAGGCACCCAAACTGCCCGCGACAAGCCCACCAAATGCCTACAATGCCACCTCGAACAACCACCACGGAACATGCTAGACTGGCGCGGTGGCGGGACGTGCCGCAGGCAGCTGGATACCAGTCAGGCGTCCCGATCTTCCGCATCAGCAGCTTCTTCTGCACCAGCCTGCACAGCCAGCGCTGTCCCATCTTCCCCATCTGCCCTGCGGCGTACGCCTGCCTGCACAACTCGACGTCCGCCATCGGGGTCGGCAAGTTGGAGGCCCCTGGCGAGTGCCACGACGGCACCCCGAAGCTGGCGCGCTCGGTGAGCTTCATGTTGAGCAGCGGCGTCGGCAGCTCCTTCTTCAGCAACTTGGGTCGAAACGCACTCGGCTCGAAACAGGCGTTCCTGGGCAGCACCTGGTGCTCGCGCGAGACCTCCTGGTAGTGGTGAACCTGCGAAACCACCTTCGAGTCGATCGTAACTGCCATCGCCGTCTGGGCGCAGCACAGAGAGTTTTTGTTCTTGTCCACCCGCCCTTTCACCTTGTTGAAGGAATCCTCCACGATCTGCTGGACGAAGAACCGACGGCAGCGGACGGAAGCTAACTGGACGAACCTAGGAGCCGACGGCAAGCCCTCCCAGCGCATACCTCCCCCCGCAGCCCACTCAATCCTCCGACCACCACTCTACCTCCTCCGCCAATCCTCATGCCATCCCTCATCCACCTCCCTTCCCCGTTCAGCAGCCACCTCCGCTCCTTAAACCCCGTTCGGCATCTATCGCCGCGCCCATTCTCCTAACCCCCTTCCCCGTCCGCCGTGCCCTGCTGGGCGGGGAAGTTGCTGGCCCTGGGCTCCTCGGCTGGATGGTCCAGCCGTCCAGCTCGAGGCAGCCGATCAGCTGCCGAACGCTCATCTTATTGAACTGTGACCGCTCCACCATCTGGGCCGCGCCCTCGAACGTCTGGGCCTTCAGCGCATTGAAGATCAAGTAGTCGGTGTGGAACTCGCGCAAGAACTGATCCCTGGTCTGGTCGCTGGTGGCCATGACCACACGGCGGGGATAAGCGTGCGTGATGAAGAGGTTGCGCTTGGCGTGCTCGCAGGTGGTGCTGAAGACGAGGTCGATGAGCAGCTCGGCCATCGCATCGGACCCTGCGATCCTCGGGTGGCCGAGGCAGTATTGGCCCGACCGCCACGTGGTCTCGATGCCCATGTCGTCGAAGAGGCTGCGGGTAGAGATCGTGGCCATGCTGAGCTGGGTGACCTTATGGTGGCCGCCCGTGATCTGTTCCAACTCCCACGGGATAACGGCGTCGACGCTCCGCAGCTGAACGCTTTGCCTGGGCCGCGGCAAGCGGCGGGGCGGGGCGGGGGGTGGCCGGATGGGGGCGGCGGCGGTCGGCCCAGCGGCAGCCGCCGTCGCCGTCGCCGTCGTCACCGCCGTCGTCAACGCCGTCGGCTTTGGAATCGCCGTCGTCGTCGCAGTCGCTGGCGCCGCCGCCGACGCCGTCGACGGCCACGTCGCCCTCGTCGACCCGACGAAGGCGACGAGGGCCAACCCCCTGGGGAGGGGGAGCTCCCCACCCACTCCTCCCGCCCTTCTGCCTGCGTACCTCCCACCTCCCCCCTTGGCTCCCCGAGTCACTGTTGATGGTGTTGGGCCGTGGGCCACAAGACGTTGCAGATGATCTTCTGGCGGTGGTACTTCGACACATCGGCGAACAGGTATGCAGCTCGATCAAGTTGATTCTTCGATGCCTCGCAAAACCCCTGGTGGCTCATCTGCTGCAGGGTCGCCTTCCCCTCCACGCTCTGGGGCCCAGCCTCGCCCGCGGCCCCCGCCCGCGCGAACGGCGCGGGGGCGGCCCGACGATCGAGGCCCTTCATCCCGAGCGTGATGGCGGCGACGTTGAGGATGTAAGATTTGACTGCGAAATGTGCGAGGGTCTTCTGCGACACCACCGTGGGCTGCTGATACTTGCCGAGGTTGATCTTCTCGCACTTCGACCAGAGCAGGGCGTGCTGACGGAGGGACTCCCTCAACTTCTCCATGCAGTCGGGGGCCGCGCAGTCCAGCTGAGAGCGGCTTTTGGCCCAGAGGAGCGGGGGGCGGCTGGGTCTGGTTACGACGGGGCCCCGACGGGGAGCTGAAGGATGGCAGCAAACAGGGGGGCGGATTCAAAGGAAGATGGCAATAATGCACGGGGGGGAGGGGCGAATCGGAACAGGGGGGCGGGCAGGCAAGGGAACCGCGGGAAGGAGGGGGGGGGCGGGGGGAGACGGGGGGGGGAGGAGGAGAAAGGCGGGAACCAACGGCAAGGTGACGACATCCGCGGCGCCCCCCCCCCCCTCGCACTGCCCTTAGGATTGTGGGGGGGCGGGTCGTGCCCCCCCCCCCAACCCTAAGCGTCCCCTCGCCCTGATCCTCCGCGCCCCCTCCTCCCCCACCCTCCCCCGCCCTCCTCGCCGCCCCCCTCCCGCTCCACCTCCAGACTCCGCCCGAACAAAGCAGCTCCTTGAGTTGGCGCGCCATCATGGGCGAGAAGAGGTGGAACAGCGCATCTTCCTGGAGGGGCACGGCGTTCAAGTGCGCGATCACGCACCCGCGCACCTGCTGCAACCTGGGCGGGCTGAGCACGCTCCCGTACATGCAGTTCTGCGCCGCCACCATCATGACTTGGAAACGCCACAATCCACTGGCCCTGCGGGGGGCTGGAGGGAAGGCCGACAACTCGACAGGTCCTCCCCCTCGTCCAACTCCAGCTCCTAGCCCCTCTCGCCTCCGAGCTCCCACCCCCCATGCCGCTGTCCTCGGCAGAGTTGCCCTCCCTCATCCTGCTCGCCCTGACGCCCGCCCCCTCGCCGCCCTCCACCTCGCCCTGCGACCCCTCAATCCTCATCCTCCTCCCCCTTCTCCTCCATCCCTCTTCCGATTCCCCCTCCTCATCGAGATCATCGCCTTCCGTATCCTCGGGGCCCCTCCCTCTCCTCCTTCGCTCCCCCTCCACCGCCGCCCCCACCCCCGCGTATCCTTCCCCCATATCGCCCGCCGCCCCGCCCCTCCTGCCGCAAATTAAACCCTGCCCCGACGAGCGCCTGAGGGCACCCTTCGAAGCATTGTTCAACGAGTGGGACAAGTCCCAGTCAATGTCGATATTGAGCTTGACCTTATGGGTGAGGAACCCGTCCATGCATACATTGTCGGGGCCCTGATCGCATGCGAGGTTGAGGTGCGGCCAGGAATAAGGGCATGAGACGGGCGCCCCGTCGGGGTTGAACGGGGCGACGTACTCGGCGAGGGACTTGCCGCACGAGCCGACGAGCATGTTGTTCACGTGCATGATGGTCTGGTAGGTCTTCGTCCTCCTGCGCTGCCTCGGGGGCTTGTCCGAGTCCGCGGCGTCCAAAATAAGGCCCAATCGGCGCTTCACCACGGTCCCGGCGACGAGGGCGAAGAGGATGGAAAGGCGGAGGGCGAGGGCGAGGGGCGATAGGCGAGGAGGAGCAGGAGGGGGGGGAGGAGTAGACCGAGGAGCGGCGACGCACGGCGACGGGGAGGACGACGAGGACATTCGAAATGGGAAAGGACGAGGAATGGGGGAGGGCGAGGGGGGTGGTGGAGGCAAGGGGAAATATGAAGGTGTGCCAAGAGGCATTGTCATTGCACCGACCATCTTGCTCCTCTTCCTCCTCCAGCTTGTGCTCTTCCTCGCCCTGATCGCAGCCCTCGCCCTCCCCAACCTCCTCGTCCTCACCCCAATCCTTACCCATCTCCCCCTCTGCCCCAGTCCTCCCCCCCGCCCTCCATCCTCCTCCATCCGCCCCGCTGTTGCCTTTACCCTCATCGCCCCCCTCCAGACACCCCCATCCCCCCCGATCCACCTCACCGACCCCTCCTCTTCATTCGGAGCTCCCGCCTACTTCCCCCACTTCGCCACCCCGTCCCCCGCCCTCTCGTCAACCCCATCGCCCTTCTCATCCCCCTCTCCTCGCATTAGCGTCCGATCGCCGCCATCGCCCCGTTGTGAACCCTGCTGCGCGGGTCCTGAAGTGATTCCGATGCTGCTCTTGCATGAGGCCGATCATCAACTCGTCCTCGAAGCAGCTCGGGCCGAGGTGCTGAGCAGGGACCTCAGAAGCGGGTCCGAGAGCGGCGCGGGGGGAGGGAAACAGGGGCCGCGGGAAGCCTAATCTGAGGGCCCGTCGCGAACGGGGGGGGGCTGTACGAGGTGGCCCACGCTCGAGCGCGGGCGCCCGAGGGGTCGGAACAACCACCCCCACCCCCGTTCCCGGCAGCCCCCCTGGGAGGCCCCGAGGGGCCCTCAGATGCGACCCTGGCAGCTTGGAAAGCCACCCGCGCGCGGCCGCCGATCGCCCCCAGGGCCCCCATGGGCCCTTCGCCACACTTCGGGCCCCCCAAAGGGCCCAGGCAAAGCCCAAAAAAGCATCCCGAACGGCACTGCGGCGCCCGCCCGAACGGCACCCCAGCATAGCAAGACGGCGGACCCACCGTGAGCTCGCGCAGCCCGCGCGCCACCCACCGCCCCCCAACAAGGGCACCCCCCCCGCCCCGCTCGTCTAACCCCCCCAGCCTCGCCGAGTGCCTTTCGACGCGCGCCCGTCCCCCTTGCGCCCCCGCCATCTCCGCCCCCGCCCCGTGGCCCCCGCACGTCGCCCCTCGACCCGCCCCCTGCCCCGCATGCGCCCCCCCTACACCCGCCCCTCTGGTCCGCGAGCAACTCCCCCACGCGCCCCTCCGCGCCCCTGCCCTCTGTAACCCCGCCGCCGCCTGAATCCCGCCCTCGCCGAAAAGAATGAGGGTGGCGGAAAAGAACACGGGGGGGGGGGCACTGAAAAGGAAAGGCGGAGGGGGGAGGGGGGGCCAGGCCAAGGAAGGGAGAACGCGGAGACATGCAAAGACACGGGGGAAGGAGAAATACATAGGGGGAACGAGAGAGAGAGAGAGAATATATATATATATACATATATTTTTAAATATGTATATATTCATATTCATATATATATATATGTACATATACATATGTGTACATATAGATACTTAGATATATACAATTACACACCTGTACACACCATAGCGAGAGACGGGTGCATGTATACAAATGTACCTAAACATATTTGTGTGTCGTCATTTTACCGATTCCCCCCGCACCCCCTCCCCTTCGCCCGCTCTTATGGTATACATGCACGCGTACGTGCTCATGCGCATATACATGTGCAGGCACATGCGGCTATGTCGAGGGCAGGGGGGGGGGGGGGGGGGGCGCCCACGCGCGTAACTATGCGCGCGCGTATATACATATGTGCACGTGGATGTGGGGGCAGAAGCACATGCATATTTGACTATAATTAACGCACAGAAATACGCAGATACAAGTATATACGTATATATACATCTGGACGTAGAAACTGATGTACATATGCATAGGGGGAAGGCAGAAAGGGATATGCTAGATGCCATTCACTCGCGTCGACGTATATAGATATGTCCATCTGCACGCTCATCTACTACATGCGTGAATATATTATCTATATATATATAGTAATATATATATATGGATCAGGCGCAAATGAAGATATAACGCCACGGTAACGGCGCGGGCCTTTTCGTGGGGCGCGCGTGGTGGTGTGGGGGGGGGGGGGATTGGGGGAGAAATGGCGGTGCAGAAGTGGACTTGGAGGGGCGCGCGGACAGACAGAATCGCGCGGCCACGGGGGGCGCCGAGCGCTCGGCGCCCCGCTGGGGAAACGCATTCCCGCCATGAAACCAGAGCTTGGCACGCGGGCGAACGCGGATGCCGCGCAACGAGCAGCAGCGAGCGCAAATACGCAAAAAGTAACGCGCAACCGCAGGAAGAAAACAATGCGAGGGAACGCGCGGCGCAGGCGCTGCGGCCGCGCCGCCACGGACCGCGCAGCCACGGCGGGCCAGCGGGGCACGGGGCGGGCCTGGGCGCGACTGACGACCTCGCCCACCCCCCCACCCCCCCTAACGCCACGCGTTTGCTATCGGCGTCGGACCCGCCCAGCTGGGCGCGAAATAAACTGCCCAAAGAGCGCCCCGATGGGGGATGGGGCGATTCCTACGAGGCATGCCGTGAGCGGGGGGCTGCAAATAACAAGCGCCCCCCCCCGTTCATGTTCCCTTCCAGAGGGCTTGCATGCGCGCCCCCGTTGGCGATGCACCCCGAGGCAACGCTCCAACCCCGACGGCCACAGAGCCCATGCTGAGCTGGCCCCTGGTCGTTCGCCATTACTGGTGGCATACCAGTGGGTTGCTTACCCCCCGCCTACCTGCATGCGTATACAAGGTGGGCTTGGTGTCCTCGCATCGCGTCTCGGCGCGAGCGCGATGTGCCCATGCGAGCCAGGCCCAGCCCGACAACCAGAGGGCGCATGGCATCCTATATACGATTCTAGCACTTTACGCGGGCAGGCGCAGCGCGCTGAATGCGCCAGAAGTTGGCCATGCAAGCGCTGGGACGGCGGTCCTGCCATTCGGAGCCGCGCGCCCCGCGGCCGCCGAGACGAGCGCACCCCCCCCCCCTCCCCCCTCGACGCCTGCGTCGGCGGACTAACTGCGGCCGTTGGCCGCGGCGCTCGGCGTCGGGCCCGCCCGCGCGCGCTAATGGCGCCCTCTGCAAGGGCGCGGCAGGGCAGCCCCGCGACGCGATGACCAGAATGCCAGCTAAACTGTCGCAGCCCCGCACTTATGCCGCGCGCGCATCAGCGGTCGCGCAATCAACCGCGCGCGCCTAGTGGCCCCTGGGCCTGCAAAGACCCGTCGCGAATGATCATGCCGCTCCCGTGTTGCCCCCCCCCCCCCCCGCGCCGAAGCATCCGAGGGGGCGGCGCGCGCCCGCGCGGCGGCCGAGCGCGCGGCGGACGGCCCCGCGGCGAACGCATGAACTCGGCGGTGGCGCGACGGGTGCTTCCTTGCCCCCCGTGGGCCCTGATGTTTAGCCACCTCGGGCAAGCTCCCCCCACGCGGGCCGCGCGCTGTCGTTTGGCCCACGGCGGGGGCCCGCGCGCCCCGCCAGCGCCGTCGGACGCAGTGAGCGTCGCGACCGCGCGGCGCCGTGGACGCGCGAGCGCGACGTTCACTGCGTTCGACGGCGCCTGTCCACCAGGCTTATAACCTGCATTAGCTCCAACAGCGCTGGTAGCGCATCATCCTCGGCGCCTGTCCACCAGGCTTGCAACCTGCATGCCCTATTACTCCAACAGCGCTGATCGAAGCGGATCATCCTCCCTCACCCCCCCCCCCTCTGTGCCCCCCACCATTCACATTCACCCCCCCCCCCCTCCCCCCCCCCATAACCCACATCCCCCTGCCCCCCCCCCCCCCTGCGCCACCCCACCATCCCCCCCAGCATCACCCAATCACCACCCCATCACCCCATCTCGATCTTGGGCCCCGCCACTAAACGCGGGGCTCGCCATCAAACAGAAAAGCGCCAGAACCACCACAAAGCCCCGCCACGAAACGCGGGGCTTGTCATCTAACGCAAGAGAGGAAACATGTTTGCAACGGCCGTCTAAGAAAATGAAGGGGGGGGGGCTGCTGGCGTATGCGGTTGGTGGTCGTTGAAACGTTGGTGTTGTGTTGTAACTGTTGTTTTGTGGTGGTGGGTGGTGGGTGCTGCTGTTGTTGGTGTTGTTTGTTGCTGGTTGTTATTGTTTTACTTAGTTTGCGGCTGATCTTGCCTGGTGTTTGGATAAGTTGTTGTCGTGTTGCTGTTGATGTGATTGTGTTGCGGTGTTGCACGCGTTCTCCACGTCGGGCTTGTTGTTGTGGACTGTTTTGATGTTGCTGTGGTGGAGTTGGTTGTTGACGGTGTTGTTGTTCAAAATTGGCACGCTAAAGGAAAAAAAAAAAAAAAGGGGGGGTGGTGGGGGGGAAGAGAGCGGAGATGAGAGAGCAGAGGAGGAGGATAGGAGAGAGAGAGAGAGGAGAGATAAGCCGAGAGAGTGAGAGAGCGTCGCCGTCAGTCGCGCAGCCCCTTTAGCGGCGCGCCTCCTTCCTCGGGTGCCCAGCGCCGTTGGCCCTGGCCCTTTGGGCCCGCGCTGCGCTGCAGGCAGGTGCAGCTGCAGGCGGCGCGGGCGACCCAGCGGCAGCCGCAGCCGCCACAAGGCGTTGGCGAAGGCCCTTGGCGTAAGATGCGACGCTTGCCTGCGCTGGGAGGGGGAAGGATGGGGGCGCGCGGCGTGGGGGGTGGGGTAGGGGGGGGGGGGGGGGGGCGCCCCGATATCGGACAATCCACGACGCTACGACATGCGACAAGACAGTCGAGTAGAAGCTAAAGTAAAACAAGACAAGAGAATATAACATAATCTACACTACGATGAGATAAGCTGAGCAAGTACACTAACATGCACATACTATAAGACAATTTATGGTAATATAGGACACGAACTGATAAGACACGGCATGGTAACGTACCGTAAGACAATATACCATATGAGAATATAGCATTACAAAATATAATCCAACATGCGATAACAACATATACGACATGCCGATGTAGCCCAATATAGGGTACTATAAGACATTGCAATTTAACATTGTACTTGGAACAGAAAGCAGTGGTAGTAAAAAATAATTATGAATTATAAAGACCACCCGCCCCCCCCGCCCCCCCCCCCCCCCCCCCCCCCCCGCCGCCAACGCGAGAGGGGGAGGTGGAGGACAACGCTCGCCGCTAGATCGGCCTCTTTCATTTCGGCGTTACCCGTGGCGCTTTTGCACATGACCTTCCATTCTGCACGCAGGACTTCATTGTCCTTGGCTTTGGTGGGGAACATCTGGCACACGTCGGCGCGGCTCTGGGCGCGGAGGAGGGGTGGGGGGGGGGCAGTTTGGAACATGTTGCAAAGCACAGCGCACAGAGGGGAGGGGAGAGGAGGCGGGCATAAAACGTCTCCCCGTGGGGCCCTTTTGGGCCTCCTCTTGGGGCCCTCTTGGGGCCCTCTTGGGTGTCCTCTTGGGGCCATAGTTGGTCTCCTCTTGGGGCCAGCTGTGAGCCCTATTGGGGCAGTCTTGGGTATCCTATTGGGACCATCGTGGGGCCCTCGTGGGTTTCCTCTTGGGGGGGCATCCTTGGTCTCCTCTCGGGGCCCTCTTGGAGCCCTCTTGGGGCCCTCTTGGGGCAATATTGGGTTTCCTCATGGGGCCAGATTGGCGCCCTCCCCCCGACCCTTCGGCCCCACCCCGACACTTCGGCCCCTCCTAACGGAGGGCGCGGGGGGTGGAATACTGAAAAGGAGAGGTGTGGGGGGGGGGGGAATACTGGAAGATATATCAGGGATCAAAGGAGGGGTGGCTCTGTCCTGGAAAACCACCGCTGCCACCGCGCAGCCAACCTGCATCGCCGCCTTCTCCGCTCATTTCCTCGCGGCCACACTCTGTCGATTCCCGCGCGCGCAGGCTTGTTCTGGCCGCTGAAGTCCTGGCCGCCCTCGCCGAAGGATGATCGGGATGATCGGGGCCCAGTCCACTGCCCGCTGCGGCCCCGTTGCAAGCCCAGGGCCTGGGGCATGAGGCACGCTCGGGAAGGACATCGGGCGCCCGATCAGAATCGCGCCCGCGCCGCTTGTCGGGGCGGCCCCGAGGCGGCCGCGCGACGCACCGCCGCGCTAAAACCGCCTGCTGAAAACTGTCGCGGCCTTGGCCCGCCAACGGGCTGCGCAACGCGCCGCGATGAAACGCCGCCCGCCGCGCGGCTGGTCGGAGTCGGAGGAGCGCGTCGGCAGTCGGTGACGCCTTGGGGGCGGCTCAGCTTCCCAGCAAGGAAAGCGGTTGTCCCGCGCGGTGCAATGCCGCATTTCGTCGTCAAGGACGACGAGCCGCCCCTTCCTGGCCCTGGCCGCGGCGACGCCTCGCGGCTGTTCGCAAGCCCGCGTAGTCAGGCCGATTTCATGACGGCCGCGACGCCAGCGGCGCGGTGCGCGGATCGGCGCCGCCAAACAGCCTCGCCCGCGCTGGCCTCGCCCGCTGTAAGCGGGGGCAGCGGGGGGGAAGCGCCGCGTTGCAAGCTTTGGATAACAGCTTGGGAAGGCGAAGCCCTGCCGCCAAGCCCCCAATGGCGGCCCTTGAAACGCCTCCAGCAGCGCCGCCGCGCACCCAAGCGCGCGGCGCGCCTAGAACCACTGGCGCGCCCAGGCGCGCCGAAGCCGCAGCCGCCCAGTCAAGCCCCGCTCGCGATCAAAGGCCGAGGTCGCGCCTCACCGCCTCACAATTCCATGATCCTGCCTCCCACTCGGCGGCAGCACTCGGCGGGCCAAGGCGGCGGCGCGCTGGCGCGGCGCGTTGGCGCGGCCGCGCTGGCGCGGCCAGGCTGGGTGACGACCGCATTCCCCTGCCGATCCCCCCCTCCCCCTCCTCGTCTTCCCTCGCCCCTCCCCCTCCTCCTCCTCATCGTTATCCTGTTCGTTTCCACCCCACCCCCGCCCCTCCTCCACGACTCCCCCTCTCCTCCTCCTCCTCCTCCTCCTCCTCCTCCTCATCCTCCCCCTCCTGTAAACAGGCGCCGCCGTTCAAATATTTTCACCGATGGCTATGCGTTTGCCCGCCGATTTCTTCGCGCGCCAGCGTTTCCCCCGCCCGCGCCGCCGCCGCCGCTATTCCACGACGCAACGGCGCACGCGACGTTGTTGTAGTTCGTTTCCCGCTTATTCTTCAGAATATGAAATGTCGCTGGCGGGGGCCCGCGCGCCCGCCGCGCGCGCTTTTCAGCAACGTCGCGTGGGGAAGGGAAGAGGGGGGTTGGGGGAGGGGGGGGGGAGGGGGGGGGGGGGTGAAGGAGAGGGTCACGAATGATGATGATGAAGGATGGAAGGGTCGGGATGGGGGTGGTGAGGGGGGGGGGGGGGGGGGGTGTGGTGGGGGGGGGGGGGGGTGGGAGGGGGGTGTACGTGTGTGTGTGTGTGTGTTGTGTGTGTGTTATGGGGGGGGGGGGGGGGGGGTTGAGGGGGAAGAGAAGTGAAAGAGGAGGAGGAGGAGGAGGAGGAGGAAGAAGGGAGGAGGAGGGAGGAGGGACATGAGGAGGAGGAGGGAGAGTACAGAGGAAGGGGTGGGAGGAGGAAGGGGTGGAGAGGGGGGTGGGGGGGAGGAGGAGGAAGCAGGGGGGGGGGGGGGGAGATAACTAAAGGGGAGGGGGGAGGAGGGGTTACGGACTTGCGGGCATGGCGACCATGTCGGTTACGATTAAGGGCAACTCAGAGCAGTTGCTTGGGGGTCCGCTTGGCCCGCTCGGTCTTGCCGTAGACCTTCGACCAGACACCCCCTGCTGATACGATCAAGGTACCCCCTTCGAGTACGAAATAAAACTAATTTCTGTTTCGCAAATCTTGACCAGGGAACGCAATTGCTCGGCGACAGACGCTCCACAGGACAGGCAAAACCAGAGACCCAGCCCCAGGTGGAGTATACAAACATACATGCACACATAAAAAGACATTGAAATATGTAACAGTACACGCACTTAACAGGGATATGTAATTATAAATTTATATATATATATATATATATAT
>CAUYUJ010022390.1:0-7500 GCA_963575745.1 Prorocentrum cordatum
CATCATCATCATCATCATCATCATCATCATCCTCACTCGGGCTCACTCATACTCAGACTCACTCGCACTCATGCTCACCCATACACACGCTCCACACTGCCCTGCCCTCTGCCCTCCATCCAATGAAACAACAATGCGGGGCGACAGAACGCCAGACAGACCAGCTGCGCAACATGCACCAGCTTGCGATAGGCAAGCACACGCAGTGGACCTCGGCCTTGAGGACAAAACAGCAGCACAACTGCCCTGCCCTCCTCCCTGCCCTGCTCCCGAGCCTTCGCCCCGCCCCCCGTCCCCGACCTGCCCTCGTCCCTGCCCTGCGCTCTCTTCGCTGCCCCCCTGTCCCTGCCCCGACGTGCTCTGCCTGGCAGCGGGGGGGCCACAGGGCGCAAGAGCAAGAAGAGTGGGCGTCGCTGAATGGGGGGGGCGACAAGTTTGAAGGGGCCCTGGGACACAAAGAAATGCACACAGACAAAAGGATTCCCCATGTTTTCCTATATTTTCAGGGGGTTCTGTCTTCCCCCCCCCCCCGCTGCCCACATTTTCCCTTTTTTCTGGGGAATCGACGATCAATTGTCTCTGTGTGTTTTTTCTCCTCCTGAAACTTGGGGGGGGGGAGAGAAAGGTGCCGCTCTCGGGCCCCAAAGGCCCCCTTCGGGGCGCCGCGGGGCCCCCCCTTCAGGGGCCCCATAGGGGCCCCAGAGAACGCCCCTCCCCTGCAGCCCTCGCTGCCCCCGCCCCACTGGCTGCCCCCGCCCCCCAGTGCTCGACGAGCGCGTTCCACTACTCGCAGAGTAGCTACTCGCAAATGGCCTGGGTCCCCCGCGGGGGATCTGCGATGACTCAAACCAAAGAAGACGGGTGTTGTTTGGACGTCTGTGAGTAGGCACTTTGCGAGCAGTGGGACTGCCCCCGCCCCCCCCACTGCGCGACGCCCAAGAAGAGATCCTCCAGTGGATGCCGGAGAAGTTCAGGGAGGCCGCAAACTCTGCCCAGGCGGGCACGACCGCGTCCGCGAGGACGGGGGTGGGCACCACCACGTCGAGGATCCGCGGCGCAGCTTCCCGAGCGCTGCAGAACCCGAACGTGAGGCTGAGCGCACGTGCCAGAGGTGGAGGTGGAGCAGGAGCGGGGGCGGGAGCGGGAGGAGGAGGAGGAGGAGGAGGAGGACGACGACGAGGAAGAGGAGGAGGAGGAGGAGTAGGAGGAGGAGGAGGAGGAGGAGGAGCAGCAGGAGCAGGAGCGGGAGCGGGAGCACACAAGAACACGGGTCAAGACCAATACCTGTCGGCAGGAAGAGGTGGACAGAAGCATGAAGTAGGAAGGCGCTGAGAGCAGATTGCGCTTCCGCCCACCCCCCTCAAGAGGAGGGAAGAGGGAGAAAACGCTCGACTCTTGAAGCAGGAAGGCGGCTGAACGTCGGCGACCAGCGTGCACACAAAAGAACACGGGTCGAGACCCACCATCGCCTCTTAGAACCCCCCTCCTGCCTTCTTGGAGGGCCAGCCCCCCAGAGCAGACTCGGGGATCTTCTGACCCGGGTCAATCCAGACCCGGGTCAATCAGGCCTGCAAAATCCTGCAAGATCCTGCACCCAAACCCGGGTCAATGCGAAGGATCCTGCAGGATCCTGCAGAATCCTGCACCCAAACCCGGGTCAATGCGACCCTGGCGCTGCAGGATCCTGCAAGATCCGGCACTCTGGCTGACCCCCGTCTGCACTGACCCCCGTCTCGAGGCTCCCGACAGACCCCCTCGGGCGCGCCGCCGGGGGACGGAGGGGCGGGGGCGCTCGGCACCGGAGGCCGGGGGAGCAGGGGGGCAGAGCGGCGGGCGGCGACGCCGGTCCGGGGAGAGTCGGCGGTGGGCGGCCGTCGTCGGACTGGCGCGGGAGGCGGGCCCGAGTGGGATCGGGCCGCCTCGGGACGGAGGCGGGAGCGGATCGGCGTCCCATCATTGAAGGGGCCCTGGGACACACAGATAAATACACACACATAAAAAGATTCCCCATATTTTCCTATATTTTCTGGGTTTTTGTCTTCCCCCCCCCATTTCCCATATTTTCCCATAGTTTCTTGGGGACCGACGATTAATTGTGTCTGTGTGTTGCTTTCCCTCCTGAATCATCGGGGGGCGCGCAGACATGGACTCGCGATCCATGGATGAGGCGCGCGGTCGCCGCATCCATGATGCCCTTGGGGAGGCGCCCCCCCAGAGTGCGGCCGGTGCCGCCTCGCTCGGCGGCGGAGGTCCGCGAGTTCCCATGGGAACGGGGCCCGTCGCTAAAACCACGCCCCCTTGCTCCATGTTTGCGATCGCCTGACATCAGGGCCGAAGGCGACGAGAGCGCCCCGGTTCAAGAACAGGTCTTCGCTTCAGAGCAGGGGTCGTGGCGTTCTGCCGCCGCGCGGGGGCGTCAGGCCGTCGGAGCCCACGAGAGGTCGACCAGAGGCCTGCGGAGGTCTGGTGGGCTCCCTCCTGGGGACTGGCTTCTCATACCGAGCAGTCCTGTGACGGCCCTCGGTCGCCAAAAGGAGGAATATATATATATATATATATATATATATATATATATATATATATTTATATACAATATATATTATATACACGATTGCAAAAACATATTCATACAGAATATATTGAAATGTTAAGAGGAAGGGTAGGAAAAGGAGGAGAGGAGGAAAACACCAGAAATGAGAGAAACAAAAACAAAAAACAAACAAAAAAACGTCGCGCTGTTTCGCAAAACGAAGGGGTCAGCTGCTCGGGCCTTGGCTCGGGCCTCCGGCGGCCGACGGGGACGATCCGAGCGCCCCCGGCACGCCCTCTGCGAGGCAGAGCTGCGGGAAGGCATCCCGAGGCGGCAGGGAGGCCTCCAAGAGCCCACGAAGGCGCCCGAAACTCCCCCATCCCCAGAGATCCAACGCAATGAAAAAATCAAGACAGAGGTTTTTTACAGTTTTCGGCCTCTAGGGGCCCTCGCCGGGCCCCAGGACCGTCAAAAAACGACTCAGGACGAGAAACCGGCCCCAGGGAATGGGTCGAGACTTCCGGGGACCCCGCATTGAAAAAATCGCGACGTCGGATCTCTGGGTCCCCTCCCCCCTCTCCACGCGCCTCGAGGGGCAGACGACCCAAAGACCTTCCGCCGCGATGTCCTGGGCACCGCGCGGGGCTGCCAGCGGCGGGGACGGCGCGAGCCGCCGGGATCGGCCGGCGGTTGACCACCTTGTGGCCCAGGGAGGCGACGCGCTGCAGCCTCGCGGAGTCGCCTTGGGGCCGGAGGGGGGGGGGGGGGGGGGGGCGGGGGGGCGGCGCGGGGGGTGGAACGGGGAGCACAAGGGGGGGGGGGGGGGGGGGGGGCGGGGGCAGAGCTCGGGGCCAGATGCAGCCTACAGTCGACCCAGGCTACAATAACCTAGCCGGAGTCTTCGGGTCTCTAGTTAGAGCCTGGCAAGCCCACACGACCGGGATGGGCGTCGCGCTTTTTTGGGGCCTCTCGAGGGGCCCCGACTGGGCACCGTCGCCCTTTGAGGGGAGGGAAACGGCCATCCCCCCCCCCCCGATCAGAGCAAGGAGCAGGACCCCTGGGGAGGGATCCAGGCCTCTGGGGGTCCTGGATGCCCGCAGGAGCACCCTTCAGGTGAGAAGGAGGTTCGGGGGGGGGAGGAAGGGCCGATGCCTCGCTGAATCCATCTCACCATCGATCGCACTATCGATCTCACTGTAAATCATGACGTCGGGGGCCTGAGTCCCGAGACACGCGCCACACCGCTGGCCTGGCGCCCCGCACCTCTAGGAGCCCTTCCTTGCACAGGCAGTGAGTTTGGCCGCCTCCCCGCCACGTCAGCGCTCGACGAAGTCCCACCTGTGCGACCCTCTCCCCCAGATCCCTCTCCCCCCTTCCCCCCCCTCCCCCCCCACCATCTCTCCCCCTCCCCCCCCCACTCCCCCCCCTCCCCCCCCCCTCCCCCCCTCCCCGCCCACTCTCCCCTTCCTACTCCCTCTCCCCCCCCCGCGCCCCCAACCCCCGGCTCCCACCGGCCCCCCCAACCCCCCCCCCTTCTCTCTCCCCCCCCGCTTCCCCTCCCTACCTGCTCGACGGCCACCACGCGACGGGGGCCGCGCGGCCCCGGCCCCCCACCCCCGCGGCGCGCCGCGCCGCAGCGCCCCGCCCGCGGGGCGGGGCCGCAGTGAGGCCCGAGTCAGGGAAGAGGAGTGCGGTGGAGTGGGCCCCTTTCCCGGGCCCACGGCAGGCCTCGGCCCCACGAGGAGGCTCCCCGACCAGAATACCGGCGAAGCAAGCCCCCCGCGACACGGGAGCCCGCCAGGGCCCGCAGAAGCTCCTTCCCCCTTTCCGCCGTATGGGCTTTGGCTGCGCTGCGCACGCCCGGGGCCCTCATGCAGGCCCCACCACGGGGACTCGGCCGCGCCCGCGCGCCTGGACTCGGGGACCGCGGGCCCACGCACTTACTCCCAAGGTCTCCGGCGATCCCGATTTGCTCAGTCCCTGGAGTCTCCCTTCGGCTTCGGCGCTTCGCCCGGGGCCCGTCGGGGCAATCGAAACAAATGTCGGCACGAAAAAGGACACCCGGGGAAAGCGGCGGAGGACCGCAAAGGAGCCGCAGGCTTGTGGCTTATACTAGGAGGAATGATCGCTTAGTAACATAGTAATGAAAACATGTGCATTGTACGAATAACACGAATAGTAAACATTGTCAATAATACGAATAAACCATACAGTTATTGATATCATTACTAAACAACCACAACCACAACCACAAAATAACAACAACACAACAACACCAACAACACAACAAACAACAACAACAACAACAACAACAACAACAACAACAACAACAACAACAACAACAACAACAACAACAACAACAACAACAACAACAACAACAACAACAACAACAACAACAACAACAACAACAACAACAACAACAACAACAACAACAACAACAACAACAACAACGACAGCAACGACAGCAGCAGCAACAACAACAACAACAACGACAGCAGCAGCAGCAGCAACAACAACAACAACAACAGCAACAACAACAACAACGACAGCAGCAGCAGCAGCAACAACACCAACAAAAACAACAACAACAACAACCACAACAACAACAACGACAACAACAGCCACAACAACAACACGAATAAGAATGATGGTGATGATGATACGAATGATACTAAGAATAATAATAATAATAGTAATAGTAGTAGTACTAATAATAATGACAACAACCATAATAATGATGATAATATCAACAACAATAATAATAATGATGACAATGATAACCCTGTGACGTACCCAACCAATCTGCATCAAGTGACAAGAGGAGTTGACCCAATCTCGCCGGGATAATGACTGTGCAGCCACCGTCATACGATGTGCGAGCTACGTGGGATGCGTTCACGTGGCACGATGCACAGGACAACAGCAGAACGAGAAGCGAAGGCCCAGACTTGAGGAGGACATGGGGGCGGAAACGAAGGGCAGGAGAAGGACGCGTGGGGGGCCAGCCCGTCAGCGCCTCAGCAGCAGAGGGAAGGTGGCAGGGGGCAGAAGACGACGGCGAAAGTGACGGGTGGAGATCGCAGAGTGTTGATTTTGTCGGTAGTACGTTAAAGATGCAGCGTTGCCTGTGCCGTGTCGCCGCGACGCTCGACAACATGATTAAACCTGCGTGTAGTTTGTGCAGGAAGCGAGCGGGGCCTAGCTCGCCGGCCAGTTTCCTTGCTTCCTTCCTGAACTCTTCAATGCGGGAACTAAACGCTCGAAGGCACGCCGCCAGGTCTGCGGGCGGCCCGCGACAGCGTCCCGCTGGACCACCCAGCAGCCCTCGAAAGTGGCGACAGTTTGGCAGATCGCAGCCCCACAGGGGTGACGAGGTCGAATCTGAGTCTGCGTGGGACGTCACTCCGCTGGACCCCCCAACAGCCCTCGAAAGTGGCGACAGTTTCGCAGATCGCAGCCCCCCAGGGATGGCGAGGTCTAATCTGAGTCTGCGTGGGACGTCACTCCGCTGGACCCCCCAGCAGCACTCGAAAGTGGCGACAGCTTCGCAGATCGCAGCCCCCCCCCCCAGGGATGGCCAGGTAGGAGGCAAGCTGGCACGCAGAAAGGAGCGAGGTCAGAGGCAGCAGAGGAGGGGAGAGGGGGGCCGGAGGAGGGAGGTGGAGACCGCAGTGCTCTATCCAAAACGAGTACCCAACGCAGGAGGGTTGGGAATCCGCCGGCCCCAGTGTAGGGCCATCAGGCTGCGAGGATCAAGTTTCAGTACCCTGTACCAGTTGCAGTTTCCAGTCTCCAATGTTACGGTCCTGCTTTCTGCTTCCCACTCTAAAGTGTTGAGATCCGCGAGAGGGGGGGGGGAGCCGAAAAGCGTCCGCTTGCCTTCCCCGAATCGGGTGCTCTGACATCCTGCGGGGCCGTGGGACGGGAGGGCGCGAACTGTACACCTACGCCCTCCCTGGCCAGGCCAATCACGGGCCCAGGATCGGCGCGTGTGCCTACAGGGCCAGGCCGGGAGGAGCGTGCACACCAATCCTCGGCCCAGGACGGACCTGGCCAGAACCAATGCATGCGTGTAGCTGGCGCTACTCAAAATGCTCTTCGCCTGTGCTGTACCGAGAATGGACTGGGCCCCAACGGCGGTGCGCGGCCTCAGGCGCGCGTGCTCGCGTGCGTGCGCGCGCGGGCGCGCGCACGCTTGCTGGGCCCAGGGGTGGCCAACGTCGACGGCCATCATCTGCAGCAGCAGCCACGACCGCCCTCCCAGGTTGGCGATCTCCTCCGTGTAGGCGCGAAGGATATTCCGCGATACCTGCCGCGGTCTGAGTTCCTCCTGCCCCCACCTCCACCTTCCCCCCCCTCCTCCTCCTCCTCCTCCTCCTCCTCCTCTTCTTCTTGTTAGTTCCCTTGGTATTGTTATTCGTCGCATCATTATTCTCATCATCACCGTTATTGATACTAAGTAAAATCACGATGACAATTAGGACGCCAGAGAATAACACGAGCATAATCTTGTTAGGTCTATAGGGCTATGGGGCGCTACAGGGATATAGGACTATAGGGTTATAGCTATATATATATATATATAGAGGGCTATAGTGCTATAGGGCTATAGGCAGATAGAGCTAGAAGGCTATAGGGCTATAGGGCTATAGGGCTATAGTTCTGGGCTATAGGGCTAGAAGGGCTATAAGGGCTATAAAGGCTATATGGCTACAGGACGATTGGGCTATTGGGCTATAGGGCTAACGGGGTATAGGGGCAATATGGCTGTAGGGCTATCGGGCTATAGGGCTAAAGGGCTCTTGGGCTATAGGGCTACAGGGCTATAAGGCTGTAGGGCTATAGGGCTATAGGCCTATAAAGCTATAGGACTATAGGGCTATAGGGCTATTGAGCTATAGGGCTATAGGGCTTTAGGGCTATAGGGCTATAGGGCTATGAAGCTATAGGCTATAGGGCTACCGGGCTAC
>CAUYUJ010022390.1:17500-37722 GCA_963575745.1 Prorocentrum cordatum
ACGCTGCGGGACCAAAACAGCGCGTGCGGTGGGGCGGCTGCCGCGGGTGTGCCAGCTAGCCTGAAAAAGCGGAAGCTCGCGGGCGGGCGATCCCTTACAGGCGCCCCCAGCCATTAAGGGGAAGCTGGGGTACACCTGGACGAGGGACACAACGTGGACAGACAGCACGGCGACTCTACTCACACGATTCTTTTGGCGGTGGCGGCCTCGCGCGCGGCGACGACGCGGGGTAAGCCTAAACACAGTGCGCGCGTTGGCCGATCCCTCAAACAACGCGTAGACCTACACACACACACACACAAACAAACACAACACACACACAAACCACCGTGACTCCCACAGGGCGTTGCGAATGGGCGCCTACACTACACGAGGGGGGGGAAGCGCAAAGAGAAGCACCCAGCTTCCTGGGCGGCCAGCGAAGCAGGCGCATGCACGCGACTTTCACGCGCGAGGCGGTGCGGCGTCGCGAAGATTGAGCAAAGGGAAACGCGCGGGCCGGGCCAGCTTACGCAGCAAGGGAGAGCCGAACACGCCCGCTGGGGATCACGCGGCAATACTCGCGAAGGGAGGGGGCTGTCGCGACGGGGCGAACACTTCTCGGTCGTCGCGGGCTGGGCATGGCCGCAAGCCGTCCGGAAGCCCTGCGGGCGCGCGCGCGCTGGCTAGATCATCAACCATGAGTCGCCGAGCCCTCACGGGGCAGTGACGATGGCGAGGGTAGCAGCGGCTACGGCGGGGCGCCAGTGGTGGGGGCGCGAGGGGGGGCGGCGGCGGGGGCGCGGACGGGACACACACGCTCACAGACAAACAAACAAACTAACTAACAAACGATTAGCCTGGCGAAGGAGCCAACCATATGCAGTTGTGAGCACCGTCGTTGTATGCACCGCATTCGGAGGAGCTCCCTAATAGGGCCACGAAACGTGTGACGGGTGTACCAAATTTTGTCTGGTGGGCGCATGCGAAAGCAGCCACTGGGGCTACCTGTGGAATTCCCTATGCGGCCACGAGAAGCGTGAGAGGTGTGCCGAAATAGGTGCGGTGGGCGCATGCGAACACAGCGATTGGGGCCGTCGGGCCACGAAACGTGTGAGGGGTGTGCCGAATGGGGTGCGGTGGGCGCATGCGAACGCAGCCACTGGCGCCTTCGGTGGAGCTCCCTGTGGGGCCACGAAACGTGTGAGGGGTGTGCCGAATTGGGTGTGCGTGACGCATGCGGGCGGTGGCGCTGGGGCCTTCGGTGGAACTCCCTGTGGGGCCACGAAACGTGTGAGGTATGTGCCGAAGTGGGTGTGCGTGACGCATGCGGGCGGTGGCGCTGGGGCCTTCGGTGGAGCTCCCTATGGGGCCACGAAACGTCAGGTGTGTGCCGAGTTGGGTGTGCGTGACGCATGCGGGCAGTGGCATTGGGACCTTCGGTGTAGCTCCCTGTGGGGCCACGAAACGTGTGAGGGGTGTGCCGAAATGGGTGTGCGTGACGCATGCGGGCGGTGGCACTGAAGCCTTCGGTGAAACTCCCTGTGGGGCCACGAAGCGTATAAGAGGTGTGCCGACATGAGTGTGCGTGATGCATGCGGGCGGTGGCGCTGGGGCCTTCGGCGGAGCTCCCTATGGGGCCACGAAACGTGTGAGGGGTGTGCCGAAATGGGTGTGCGTGACGCATGCGGGCGGTGGCGCTGGGGCCTTCGGTGGAGCTTTCTGTGGAGCCACGAAACGTGTGAGGGGTGTGCCGAGTTGGGTGTGCGTGACGCATGCTGGGGCATTCGGTGGAGCTCCCTGTGAGGCCACGAAACGTGTGAGGGGTGTGCCAAAGTGGGTGTGCGTGACGCATGCGGGCGGGTCTTCGGTGGAGCTCCCTATGGGGCCACGAAATATGAGGAGAGCCGAACTGGGTGTGCGTGACGCATGCGGGCGGTGGCACTGGGGCCCTCTGTGGAGCTCCCTATGGGGCCACGAAACGTGTGAGAGTTGCGCCGATTTGGGTGTGCGTGACGCATGCGGGCGGTAGGACTGGGGCCTTCGGTGGAGCTCCCTATGGCGCCACGAAACGCTGTACTGGGTGCGTGAAACGAAGGGAGGAGGTAGGAGGGGGAGCAGGATGAAGGAGAAGGAAGGAAGGAGGGAGGGAAGGAGGGAACGCGAGGACCGTCTCTTCAAAACGAGGGCCCAACACCACCGGATTTTGGTGCGAACAAAAAAATTATCCTGGCGAAGGACCCAACCATATGCCGCTGTGTGTAACGCAGTTGTGGGTATCGTCCTCGGTGAACCCCTCCCTGGGGCCACGACGAATGTGACGGGTGTGCTAAAATTGGCACGGGTACGCCATGCGCACGCTGCCACCGGAGCCGTCGGTGCACCCTCTGTGAGGCCACGAAACGTATGAAAAATACGCCAAAATGCAGGGTCGAACCACGTGCGAGCGCTGCCACTAGGGCCTCTGGGGGCCACGAAACGTGGAAATGATGCGCCGAAATGAAGGGTGGAACTGCATACGGAACCTGCCTCTATGGGGCCACGAAACAAACGTGTGAGGGGTGCGCCGAAATGGAGGTGGAACTGCATGCGGACCCTGCCAATGGGGCCTTCGGCGGAGCACCCCATGGGGCCACGAAACGTGCGAGGGGTGCGCCGAAATGGAGGTGGAACTGCATGTGGACCCTGCCACTGGGGCCTTGGGTGCACCCTACGGGGCCACGAAACGTGTGAGGGGTGCGCCGAAATGGAGGTGGAATTGCATGCGGACCCTGCCACTGGGGCCTTCGGCGGAGTAGCCTATGGGGCCACGAAACGTTTGAGGGATGCGCCGAAATGGACCCTGCCACTGGGACCTTGGGTGGAGCACCCTATGGGGCCACGAAACGTGCGAGGGGTGCGCCGAAACTGAGGTGGAACTGCATGCGGACCCTGCCACTGGGGCCTTCGGCGGAGCAGCATATGGGGCCACGAAGAAAGTTAGGGGTGCGCCGAAACGGAGGTGGAACTGCACGCGGACCCTGCCACTTGGGCCTTCGGCGGAGCATCCTATAGGGCCACGAAACAAACGTGTGAGGGATGCGCCGAAATGGAGGTGGAACTGCATGCGGACCCTGTCATTGGGACCTTGGGTGGAGCACCCTATGGGGCCACGAAACGTGCGAGCGGTGCGCCGAAAATGGAGGTGAAACTGCATGCGGAACCTGCCACTTGGGCCTTCGGCGGAGCACCTTATGGGGCCACGAAACGTGTGAGGGGTGCGCCGAAATGAGCATGCGGAGAGCAGAGGCAAGGGATGGGAGGAGGGAGGAGGGAGGCGGCAGCGGGAGGAGGAGGAGGAGTGGGATGCGGGGCGCTCTCTTCAAAAAAGGGACCCAACACCACAGGATGGTTGGGAATAAACAAAACTCGATCCTCAAACCTCAAAAATGACCCTGCAACTGCCCCTTCCAGCGGGCCTGCTCGCTGAAGGTGCAGTGCCAGCGCTCGAGGTGCTGTCCAGGCGGCCTCTGGCCCGAAGCTCGCATAGCTCCTGCTGTTCCACTTCCTCTTCCTCCTCTTCCTCGTCCTCCTCCTTCTCCTCCTCCTCCTCATCATCGTCCTCTTCCTCCGCCTCCTCCTCCTCCTTGCCTCCTCCGCCTTCTCCTCCTCCTCCTCCTCGTCATCATCACCAAAACCACCACCACCACCACCATCGACCACCACCATAATCCTAGTCAGAATCATCATCATCATCATCATCATCATCATCATCATCATCATCATCAGCAGCAGCAGCAGCAGCATCATCATCAGCAGCAGCAGCAGCAACAGCAGCATCATAAGCAGCAGCAGCGTCAGCATCAGCATCAGTATCAGCATCATCGTCATCGTCATCGTCATCGTCATCGTCATCGTCGTCGAAAGCATCATAATCATCAGTACTATCATCATCATCATCATCATCAGCAGCAGCAGCAGCGGCAGCAACATCGTCGTCATCATCAGCAACATCAGCATCATCATCAGCAGCAGCATCAGCAGCAGCATCATCAGCATCATCATCATCATCATCATCAGCATCATCGGCATCATTTGCATCATCATCATCATCAGCATCATCATCATCGTTATCGTAGTCAGCAGCAGCAGCAGCAGCTGCACCACCATAGTCATCATCATCAGCAGCATCTCCTCAGCATCAGCATCATCATCATCAGTGTCGTCATCATCATGGTCCCCCCGCACAGTCAATCTCGGCATCAGCATCATCATAATATTTCGGCATCGCGACTCCTCATCATGATCATCAGTATCACCATCACCACCATCGTCAACATCATCGGCAACATCAGCATCAACAGCATCATCATCAGTAACAGCATCGTCATTGTCATCAACATTCGCCATCATCACTCATCATCATGACCATCAGCATCAGCACCGACGTAATCAGTATCACCACCGCGTTCAACAGCCGCATCAGCATTATCATCAGCCTCATCAGCAGCATCAGCATCATCGTCACCGTCATGATCAGCCTCATTACCAAAATCAGCAACGTCAGCATCAACAACAACAACAGCAGCAACAGCAACAGCAACATCTACATCAACATCATCATAATCACCACCATCATAAGCATCATCGGCATCAGAATCATGAGCATCAGAATCACCATCGCCAACAACAACAATGAGTATAAACTGTGTGACGGTTCGCTCTTACCTGCTCGAGTGCCATTCAAAACGTGTATCCCAAACCCTCGATACCTGCCCTCTTCGCCTTCGATCCTACGCCCCTTAGGGGCATATCTTCCCTGCCTGCCGCGTGTAGTTGGCGCAACCGCAAAAGAAGGGGAACGAAGGGAGGAGGGAAGAGACGAGGGGGGGGAGAAGGATGGAGCACAAGAAGATTACAGGAGGAGGGTTTGGGGTAGGAGCACCAGCGGCAGAACTGGACAGGCGTGTCGGGCGGGCGGATCCTAACGAGCAGGTCGGGCGGGCGGGCCCAGACGGCCAGGTCGAGCCGACGGGTTACTGAAGCGTCAATACATCATGAAAGAAGTTTCGAGCGATATCGCGATTCCAAAGTGAATCGTTAGGACAACGGAGCGGGAGCGAGATTCCCGAGTAAATGGAGGCCCGGCGCCGCAATGAATTACGAGGGAGTACCACGCGAGAGCGCGATTCCTGCATACGTTCTGAGGACGTCCCGCGCGAGAGAGCGGTTTTCATATGAACTGCGAGGAAGTATCAGGCGGGAGCCGTTGTGGTTGTAATTCGGAGGCCAGGGGCCCAGTCTGGTGACCCCAAACCTTCCCTGCTAAAGAATGATGCGGGCCCTGGGGGCGGCACCTCAATTGAAAAAAAAACACTGGTCACCGAAGGGCGAAATCAACAATACTTGTTGTGCATACTGGAGAATTCAGCAACAATCGTTTTCAGACTTTATATCCCCAACCCTGCTCGCGTGTCACACAACACGTACATCCCAAACCTGCGATACCCGCCCTCTTCGTCTGCGACCGCATCCCCTTGGGGGTATATCTTTACCTGTCACGTGTAATTAGTGCAACCCCTAAAATTATCCTGGCGAAGCACCCAACAATATGCAATTGTGAGTATCGCCGTTGTGGGTATCGCCTTCGATGGATCTCTGTATTGGGCCACGAAGCGTATAAAGGGTGTGCCGAATGGGGCGGGGACACATGCAGGCGCAGCCACCGCCACTGAGGCCTTCGGACGAAACGCTGTAGCAGGTAGGGGAAACGCATGCGCAGACCGCCACTGGTGCCTTCGGTGGAGCTCCCCATGGGGCCACGAAACGCTGTACTGCGTGAGGGAAGCCCATGCGAACCATCCCAGTGGAGCCTTCGGTGGATATGGGGCCACGAAACTCTGTACTGGGCCTTCGGTGGAGCTCCCTATGGAGCCACGACACGCTGTACTGGGTGGGGGAAACGCATGCAACCACCGCCACTGGGACCTCCAATGGAGCTCCCCGTGGGGCCACGAAACGCTGTACCGCGTGAGCGAAGCGCATGCGAACACCAGCACTGGGGCCTTGGGTGGAGTTCCTTATGGGGCCACGACACGCAGTAATAGGTGGGGGAATCGAACGCGAGAAACGCCACTGGGGCCGTCGGTGGAGCTCCCTGTGGGGCCACGGAACGCTGTACTGGGTGGGAGCAACGCATGCGAATCATGCTGTTAGGGCCTTCGCTGAAGCTCTCCATGGGGCCACGGAACGTTTAAAGAGCGTGCCAAAATTATGGGGACGGTGGGCGAACCATGCCACCGGGGCCTTCAGTGGAGCTCCCTGTGGGGCCACGAAACATATAAGGTGTGTGCCAAATTGCACGGGGGGCGGCATGCGAACCATGCCAATGGGGCCTTCGGTGGAGCTCCCTATGGGGCCACGAAAAGTGTGATGAGTATGCCAAAATGAAGGGGGGACGGCATGCGAACCATGCCAACAGGGCCTTCGGTGGAGCTCCTTATGGGGCCACGAAACGTGTAAGGGGTGTGCCAAAATCTAGGGGAGCGGCATGAGGACCCTGCCACTGGGGCCTTCGGCGGAGCTCCCTATGGGGCCTCGAAACGTGTGAGAGGGGTGACGGGAGGAGGGAGAAGGGAGGAGCAGGAGGAGGAAGAGGAGACGCGGGCGCAGTCTCTTCAAAACGAAAACCCAACACCACAGGATGGTCGGGAAAAACAGGGGATGAGAGGACGCATAGAAGAAGTAGGGAGAAGGATGGATCACGAGAGAGATGAGTAAGACGCGGGGGCTAGGAGCAAAAAAAACAAGTGCCAGAGCCAGACGGGCTGATCGGGTGGGTAGACCCTAACCGAAGGGTCGGGAGGGCGGGCCCAGGCGGCCAGGTCGAGCAGGCGGGATGCTGAAGCGTGAGCATGAATCGCGAGGACGTCTCGAGCGATAGCGCGATTCCCCAGGAAATCTTCAGGAAAGCCCGAGCGAGAGCGCGACTCCTTCACGTCGATAGCGCGGCGTTAAATAACTTGCATCGAAGTCCCACGCGAGAACGCGATTCCTGCATAATGTGTCAGGAAGTCCCGCGCGAGAGCGCGACTTCTCAATAAACTGTGAGGAAGCATCAGGCGGGAGCCGCTGTTGTTTGAATCGGGGGCCAAGAGCTTAATTTGGTGACCCCAGACATTCCCTGCTTTAAAACAAAACAAGGTGCGGGCCTGGGGAGGAGCATTTCATTGAAGAACGCACTGAGGTCACCGAAGGGGAGGATCCACCATAATTCGCCGGCAGAAGTGAGAATTCAACGACTATCATTTCAAGACTCCTCGCTCTGACCTGCTCGGGAACCATTCAAAACGTATATCCCAAACCCTCGACACACGCCCTCTTCGTCATCCGTCGTACCCCCTTGGGGGTCATCGTTTTGGCATGCCACGTGTAACTGGTGCTGTCCATAAAACCTATCCTGGCGAAAGGCCCAACCATATACAATTGTGAATACCGCCGTTGTGAGAACTGCCTTCGGTGGAGCTGCCTATGGGCACGAAGCGCGAAGAGTGCGCCGCAATGGGGCGGGGCCCCCATGCGGGCGCTGTCGCTGGGACGTTCGGTGGAGTTTCCAATGGGGCCACGAAACGCATGCTGGGTGTGCCAAAGTGGACGTGGGGCTGCATGCAATTCATGCCGCTGGGGCCTTCGGTGGAACCCCCTTTATGAGGCCACGGAACGTGTGAGGGGTGTGCCAAAGTGAAATGGGGCGGCATGCGAACCATACCACTGGGGTCTTCGGTGGAGTTCCCCATGGGGCCACGAAACGTGTGAGCGGTGTGCCAAAATGGAGAGGGGCGGCATGCGAACCATGCCAGTGGGGCCTTCAGTGGAGTTCCTTGAGGGGCCAGGAAGCGTGTGAGGGGTGTGCCAAAAGGAGGATGCCAGGAGGAGGAGGAGGAGGAGGAGGAGGAGGAGGAGGAGGAGGAGGAGGAGGAGGAGGAAGAGGGGGAACGCGGGGACTGTCCCTCCAAGACGAGGACCCAACACCACAGAATGATTGGCAAAACATTGGAAGGGAATGACGGATAACGGATCGAAGGGGAAGGAGAAGGATGGAAAACGAGAGAGATTAGCAGGACGGCGGCTAAAAGCAGAAAACACGTGGCAGAACCAAACGGGCTGATCGGGTGGGTAAACCCTAACGAACAGGTCGGGAAGGCGAGCCAAGGCGGCCAGGTCGAGCAGGCGTGTTACTGAAGCGTCAGCCCTGCATGAATCGCGAGGACGTCTCGAGCGATAGCGCGATTCCCCAGGAAATCTTCAGGAAAGCCCGAGCGAGAGCGCGATTCCTTCACGTCGATAGCGCGGCGTCTGAATGAATGGCGACGAAGTCTCACGCGAGAACGCGGTTCCTGCATAACCTGTCAGGACGTCCCGCGACGGAGCGCGAATTTTGAAATACGGTGTGAGGACGCATCAGGCGGGAGTCATTATTGTTGTGAACCGGGGGCGGGGGGCGTTTTGAGACGGAAGACGTTCCCTTGTGGGAGCAACGTGGTGCAGGCCCCCGACGGAGCACTTTGATTGAAAAACACAGGGTGCAGCAGAATTGGGGATCAACAGTGACTAGTCTGCAGAAGTGGAAATGCAACAACAGCATCAACAACAACAACAACAACAACAACAACAAAAAAAAAAAAAAAAAAAAAAAAAAACAAACAAACAACAACAACAACAAATACAACAACAACAACAACAACAACAACAACAACAACAACAACAACAACAACAACAACAACAACAACAACAACAACAACAACAACAGCAACAGCAACAGCAACAGCAGCAGCAGCAGCAACAACAACAAGGTGCAGACTTATACTGGGTACCCGTCCCACGGAAGCCAAGTTTCAAACTCCGCCCAGGGGATGAAGGCGTACACAGGGTACCCGTGCACCACGCCACCCCCCCCCCACCCCACCCCACCCCCCACCCACACCCACACACACACACACACACACACACACACACACACACACACACACACACACACACACACACACACACACACACACACACACACACACACACGCGCACACACACACACACACCAAACCACTGGAACCACTGGAATTCTACACTATGGGACGCTACAGATACCTGGACACCAAAAGCGTGTGTTTTCCAGCGAAGCGAGCTTGGCAGGGATGGTATAGGGATCATAACAGGAAGTCCCCACTGCGACTCATGATACGAGCTCCCTACTACGATTCATGGTACGAGCGCTCCCTGCCACGACCCATAGTACGAGATCCCTACGACGACTCGTAGTATGAGCTCCCTGCTACGATCCATAGTAAGACATCCCTACGGCAGGTTCGTGTCGTGCGGACCCCAGCGTTGGTTTTTGACACCGCAGGGATCGTTCGACCTTGAACGATCGGCCGCTGCCGCAACGTCCGATCGTTCGACATCGATCGATTCTGGGTCGCCGGCGGCGTTCCACCTTGGACGCCCGCGCTGGGGTCGCCGCGGGTCGACACGACGCAAACCTACCGTACTACGACCCATAGTAGAAGCTGCCTACTACAATTCATAATACGAGATCCCTACGACGAGTGCGAGATCCCTTCGTACTACGCCTCATAGTACGAGATCCCTACGACGACTCGTAGTATGAGCTCCCTACTACGATCCATAGTAAGACATCCCTGCTACGACTCGTAGTAGAAGCTGCCTGCTACAACTCACAACAGGAGCTCCCCGCTACGACTCACAGCAGGAGCTCTCCCTCCCTCGACTCCTAGCAGGAGCGCGCCCTCCTCCGATTCATTAGCACGGACTCCCTGCTACGACTCGTGGTACGAGCTCCCTGCCACAGCTCGGCATACGCACTCCCTACTACAACTCACAGTACGAGCTCCCCACTACGATTCATAGCAGGAGCCCCATACTGCGACTCACAGTAGGAATTCCCTACTGCTGCTCATGATACGAGCTCCCTCCTACGACTCAAAAATAGGAGCATCCGACTACGACTCATACTACGAGCTCCCTACTACGACTCATAGTGGGGGTTCCCTACTACGACTCATAATAGGATCTCCCTACTACGATTCATAATAGAAGTTCCCTACTACGACTCGTGGCAGTTCCCTACTACGACTCGTACGAAGGACTCCGTCCTATGACTCATAGTAGAGACTCCCTACTACGAGTCATACTAAGGACTCCGTATTGTGACTCGTAGTAATGACTCCGTACTGCGACTCCGGCTACGAACTCCGTACTAAGACTCATGATAGAGATTCCATACTATGACTCATGGTAGAGACTCCCTACTAGGAGTCATAGTAGCCTACTACGAGTCATAGTAGGGATTCCGCATTATAACTCATAGTAGAGACCCCCCACCCTGAGTCGTAGCAGGGACTCCGAACTATGACTCATGGAAGGGACTCCGTACTATGACTCATAATAGGGACTCCGTACTCAGACACATAGTAGGCACTCCGTACTATGACTCATAGTAGCGACTCCAATATGGGGTCAGGGTAGACCGCAAGAGTTCCGTATAGGGTCAGGGCAACGATCCTCGTGTGGGATGTGCCGAAATGGGCCTTCCGTTGGCCTGCGGGCCCTGCCACTGAGACCTTCGGAAGAGCTCCGCACGGGGCCAGGGCTACGATCCTCGTAAAAGGTGCGCCGAAATTGGGTTTCCCTGGGCCTGGGGACGCATGCGGTCCCTGCTACTGTGACCTTCGGAAGAGCTCCGCATGGGGCCAGGGCCACGATCCTCGTGAGGGGTGTGCCGAAATTAAGCTTCGATGGGCCCTCGGTGGAGCTCGATTTTGGGACCAGGGCCACGATCCTCGCGAGAGGTGTGCCAGAATCGGGCCCGAGGACGCATGCGGGCTGTGCCACTGGGACCTTCGGAAGAGCTCCGTATGAGGCCAAATTCACGATCCTCGTGAGGAGTGTGCCGAAATCGGGCGTCGGTGGGCCCTCGACGGGTGTGGGTGTGGGTGTGGGCGTGGGTGTGGGTGTAGGCATGGGTGTGGGTGTGGGCGTGGGTGTGTATGTGTGTGTGTGGGGGGGTGTGGGTATGGGCGGGGGGGGGCGCGGGCATCCAGGGTAGGCCTCCACCAACAACAAGCACAACAACAACAACAACAACAACAACAACAACAACAACAACAACAACAACAACAACAACAACAACAATCACTTTACCCCAACGCTCAGTGTTCTCACCAGTGCCAGGGTTTTCATGCGACGCCAGCCAATACCCCCACTTTGTGGGGGGGCAGTGCAAGCTCTACCAAATATCCACACGACTCTTCGCCACCACCCACACCCAGCTTCCCGCCCTATGACGTTCGGACACTTCACTTCGTGGCCTGCGGACGACCGTGGCTACTACACTGGCGTGGAGTACACACCCACAGAAGTTGTTAAGCCTACGTTCGTACACCCACAGAAGTTGTTAAGCCTTGTTAACCCACAGAAGTTGTGAAGCCTTCCACAGAACATCTGTTGCATATGTGCATATGGTACATGATACACATGATACACATGTACGTACTCACAAGATAGTTGATCACATCTTTAGGGCAAATTCCTGAGGGATGTGGGCACCAGGCGTTGGGCATGCCGACTTGGCATGCCAAGTGGCGAGGTCCGACGGTGCGATTCGTGTGATTTTATGATGCGCGGTGCTAAAATTCTTAAGAAGCCCAATGGTTTTTGGAGATTTCGGCGTGCGCGCGCGAAGAAAAAACGAATGTGTCCCGCATGGTATTATTTGACAGGGATGATGGCCCTGGCAGGTGCGCAACCGTTGTCGCAGAAGTTCGAAAAAGTTGCTCGCAAAAGCCCGTTTGACAGAAATGTTTAAAAAGTGTTGGGTTTCCTACGAATCCGCAAGAGCGCGCGGGATGAGATTTTGACAATTTTTTGTTGAAAAACCATTGGTTTTTTGATGTTTTTATGTTAAAATCGCTGCGAACACTAAGGTTTTGGAAGGATTTCGTCTTGCGCGCGCGAATGTCCACTTTACCTTATTTTTTGCAAGGGATTCTTGAAATTTGATTATATTAGAACAAGAAATGTCATTTTCTATTGTTTTTTGCAAGGGAAAGCGGAGTACAACAAAACAACCGGATCCTGTACACACCCTCTTTTCTGAGGCTTCCTCACGAAAATGATGAAAATGTAGCTGCGGCCTAGGCGGCGCAGGGGGGGCGCGCACCAGGGGGCCCAACAATAATTATTCTTTAGAATAAATAATGTTCAACAACAACAACAACAACAACAACAACAACAACAACGACGACGACGACGACGACGACAACAACAACAAAAAATTGGCCTGGCGAAGGACCCAACCATATGCAGTTGAGAGTACCGCAATTGTGAATATCTTCTTCGGTGGCGCTCCCTATGGGGCCACGAGCCGTATGAGGGGTGTGCCGAAATGCGTGGCAGTGTACACAACACGAACGAAGACGATAGGTCCGAATATGAAAGCTTGAGCGCGTGCGAGTCGGATCGCGAGCGAGTCTGATTATGAATGAATCTGCGCGCGATTGATTCTATTCGCATGAAAGCGTGCATGGATACGCCCAGTGTAAATGTATGTATACGACTGTGAACAGTTTGGGTCTGCGTGACTCTCGGTACTCGTGACTCTGAGCGTCGCCTCTGCAGGGGGCTTCCCTCGCCTCTGCAGGGGGCTTCCCTGGGAACCCCGACGGCAGCGCCCGCGCGCCGCGACGCCCATGTCGGCACGCCACACACCTGGTGTGCGGGACGCATGCGGACGGCAGCACTGGGGCCTTCGGTGGAGCTCCCTGTGGTGCCACGAAACGTGTGAGGGGTGTGCCGAAATGTGTGTGCGGGACGCATGCGGACGGCAGCCATGGGGCCTTCGGTGGAGCTCCCTATGGGGCCACGAATACGTGTGACGGGGTGTGCGAAATGCGGATGTTATTATTGTGTGCGGGACGCATGCGGGAGCGGCAGCCTGCGGGCCATCGGTGGAGCTCCCTGTTGGGCACGAAAAGTGTGTGGGGTGTGCCGAAATGGAGTTGTGCGGGGAACGCATTTGCGGACGGGCAGCATGGGGCCTTCGGTGGAGCCTCCCTATGGGGTCCCACGAAACGTGTGAGGGGATGTTGCCGAAATATATGGGTGTGCGGGACGCATGCGGACGGGCAGCCTGGGGCATTCCGTGGAGCCTCCCTGTGGCGCCAGGAAACGGTCGTGAGGGGGTGTGCCGCGAACCAGTTGTGCGGGGAGCTTGCCAATCAGCAGCCATGGGTTGGGCCTTCGGTGAGAGCTTCCCTATGGGGCCACGAAAGTAGTGTAATGTGGAGGGGGCCTTGTGCCGAAAATGGGTGTGCGGGACGCATGCGGACGGCAGCACTGGGGCCTTCGGTGGAGCTCCCTGTGGGGCCACGAAACGTGTGAGGGGTGTGCCGAAATGGGTGTGCGGGACGCATGCGGACGGCAGCCATGGGGCCTTCGGTGTAGCTCCCTATGGGGCCACGAAACGTGTGAGGGGTGTGCCGAAATGGGTGTGCGGGACGCATGCGGACGGCAGCCATGGGGCCTTCGGTGGAGCTCTCTGTGGGGCCACGAAACGTGTGAGGGGTGTGCCGAAATGGGTGTGCGGGACGCATGCGGACGGCAGCCATGGGGCCTTCGGTGGAGCTCCCTATGGGGCCACGAAACGTGTGAGGGGTGTGCCGAAATGGGTGTGCGGGACGCATGCGGACGGCAGCACTGGGGCCTTCGGTGGAGCTCCCTGTGGGGCCACGAAACGTGTGAGGGGTGTGCCGAAATGGGTGTGCGGGACGCATGCGGACGGCAGCCATGGGGCCTTCGGTGGAGCTCCCTATGGGGCCACGAAACGTGTGAGGGGTGTGCCGAAATGGGTGTGCGGGACGCATGCGGACGGCAGCGGAGGAGGAGGAGAGGAGGAGGAGGAGAGGTGGGACGCGGGCCGTCCTCTCTTCAAAACGAGGACCCAACACCACAGGATGGTTGGGAAAAACAACTACTACTACTACTACTACTACTACAACAACAACAGAAGCAACAGCAACAGCAAGAGCCACAGCAACAACAGCAGCAACCACAACAACAACCAAAACCACAACCACAACCACAACAACAGCAACAACAACCACAACAACAAGAACAAAAACATTAGCACCAACAACGACAACGACAACCACGATGACAACAACAGCCACAGCAACAACAACAAGCACAATCATTACAAGACTGTTCGCTCCTACCGGCCCGCGTGTCATTCACTATGCATATCCCAAACCCTGGATACCCGCCTTCTTCGTCTTCGATCGTACCCCCATACTGGGGGTTTATATTCCTTCCTGGCCACGTGTAATTGGAGAAGCCCCTGAACAGGGAAACGAAAGGGGAAAGACAAAAAAGAGGACGAAGAGATCGGAGGAAGGGAAGGATCAGAGGGGCAAGAGCGAGGGACGGCGATGAGTTGTGCCGTAAAGTGCGAATCAGCTTGCGCAATGGCTTGCGCCAGCCATTCCAACACAGGTTAACAAAAGCTTCGCCATGGGTCGCGCCATTAACAGCGCCATGTAACACCTCTGGTGCTGCTCGGCGAGGTGTTGGAGGCGAATGTGGTGCCCGATGCTATCTCCTAGAGCGCTGCAGGGCCAGGGTGGGTGAGAGGAACCAGCAGAGTCCACGGGCTTTGTTGTTGCTGCACGACATGCGGCATGTCAAATGAACAGGGTGCGAGCGTCGAGGTGCGCACTGTGACTGAGAAAAAATTATCCGGGCGAAAGACCCAACCATATGCAATTGTGAATACCGCAATTGTGAATACCATCTTCGCCCGCGCTCCCTATGTGGCCACGGCTTCCCGCCGGAGCCCGACATGCTCAGGGACACGTTCGTGGCCGTCTTCGCGGGCGCCGACGACGACAAGGACGGCGTCCCTCTCACCGAGGAGCAGAAGCAGGAAAGGGCCTTGAGAGCCATGAGGGAGGAGGTGGCGTTGCACGTCGACAAGGCGGAGTACGACGCCCAGGCGCGGTTGTTGAAGCAGCACAACTATGGGGCCACGATCCTCGTGAGGGGTGTGCCGAAATGGCCCGGGGCCGCCATGCGAACCCTGCCACTGGCGCCTTCGGTGGAGCTCCAGTGGGGCCACGGTCCTCGTGAGGGGTGTGCCGAAATGGCCCGAGGCCGCCATGCGAACCCTGCCACTGGGGGCCTTCGGTGGAGCTCCCTATGGGGCCACGATCCTCGTGAGGGGTGTGCCGAAATGGCCCGAGGCCGCCAAGCGAACCCTGCCACTGGCGCCTTCTGTGGAGCTCCCTATGGGGCCACGATCCTCGTGAGGGGTGTGCCGAAATGGCCCGAGGCGGTGGAGCTCTTGTGGGGCCACGATCCTCGTGAGGGGTGTGCCGAAATGGCCCGAGGCCGCCATGCGAACCCTGCCACTGGGGGCAGTCGGTGGAGCTCCCTATGGGGCCACGATCCTCGTGAGGGGTGTGCCGAAATGGCCCGAGGCCGCCATGCGAACCCCGCGAGTGGCACCTTCGGTGGAGCTCCCTTATGGGGCCACGATCCTGGTGAGGGGTGTGCCGAAATGGCCCGAGGCCGCCATGCGAACCCTGCCACTGGCGCCTTCGGTGGAGCTCCCTTTATGGGTCCACGATCGTCGTGAGGGGTGTGCCGAAATGGCCCGAGGCCGCCATGCAAACCCTCTCACTGGCGCATTCGGTGGAGCTCCCTATGGGGCCACGATCCTCGTGAGGGGTGTGCCGAAATGGCCCGAGGCCGCCATGCGAACCCTGCGAGTGGCACCTTCGGTGGAGCTCCCTTATGGGTCTACGATCGTCGTGAGGGGTGTGCCGAAGTGGCCCGAGGCCGCCATGCGAACCCTGCCACTGGCGCCTTCGGTGGAGCTCCTTATGGGGCCACGATCCTCGTGAGGGGTGTGCCGAAATGGCCCGAGGCCGCCATGCGAACCCTGCCACTGGAGCCTTCGGTGGAGCTCCCTATGGGGCCACGAATCCTCGTGAGGGGTGCGTCGCGACTGGCCCGAGGCCGCCAATGCGAACCCTAGCCACTGGGGCCGTTCGGTGGAGCTCCCTATGGGGCCTAACGAACGCTGTGCTGGGTGGGTGAAACGCAAGGAGGAGGGGGAGGGGCAGCGGGAGGAGTGGACGCGGGGCGCTGTCTCTTCAAAACGAGGACCCAACACCACAGGATGGTTGGGAACAATGCGCACCGGTGGGGGGGGACCAACAGAAATCATTCTTCAGGAATGAAAGTTCAACACCAGTTGACGTGCGAGGGACAGGGAATCGGAAGGAGGGGTGAGGCGGCCCGTGAGGAAGGAGGAGCAGGAAGGTAACATTGCGAACGTTCGAAGAAGTCCTAAGCGAAAGCGCCACTCCACAAGGAAGTCTCGGGCGGCGGCCCACGACGGGCGGGCGATCCTCTGACGGGCGGGTCGGGCGGGTGGGACATTCAAGCGGGATGCCTGAGTAGGGCGAGAGCGCGATTCCTTAAGTAAAGTGTGACGGCGTCCTTGGAGCGAGCGTGGTGCCTGAGCGTAGATAGTGCGATTTCTGAATAAACTAGGAAAAAGTCACAGGCGAGAGCGCAATTCCTGAAAAGGGGATGTCTGGCGGGAGCGGGGGTCTAGACTAAAGCGCAAGGAAATATCAAGCGGGAGCGCCGTTCTTGAGTAAATTGTGAGGAAGCCTCAGACGGGAGGGGGGTCCTGACTAAATTGCGAGGAAGTCACAGGCGGCAGCGCCGATCCTAAGTAAATTGGGAGGAGGTCTCAAGCGGGAGCGGGGGTCCTGAGTAAAGTTGGAGGAAGTCTAGGGCGGGAGCCGTTGTTGTTGTAATCAGGGGGAGAAACAACGCAGTTTGACCCGGACTGAATTGTGAGGAAGTCTCAAGCGGGAGCGCCGTTCCTGAGCAAATTGGGAGGAGGTCTCAGACGGGAGGGTGCGGTCCTGAGTAAATTTGGAGGAAGTCTCAGGCGGAGCCGTTCTTGTTGTAGTCCGGGGGGCCAGGGGCACAGTTTGACCAGGAAGACTTCCCCTGTCAAATTAGCCTGGCGAAGGACCCAACCATATGCAGTTGAGAGTACCGCAATTGTGAATATCTTCTTCGGTGAGGAAAAAAAAAAAAAGGAATAGGAAGGGGGAATAAAAAAGGAGGCTCCTATGGGGCCACGAAACGTGTGAGGGGTGTGCCGAAATGGGTGTGCGGGACGCATGCGGACGGCAGCACTGGTGCCTTCGGTGGAGCTCCCTGTGGGGCCACGAAACGTGTGAGGGGTGTGCCGAAATGGGTGTGCGGGACGCATGCGGACGGCAGCCATGAGGCCTTCGGTGGAGCTCCTTATGGGGCCACGAAGCGTGTGAGGGGTGTGCCGAAATGGGTGTGCGGGGCGCATGCGGACGGCAGCACTGGGGCCTTCGGTGGAGCTCCCTGTGGGGCCACGAAACGTGTGAGGGGTGTGCCGAAATGGGTGTTCGGGACGCATGCGGACGGCAGCACTGGGGCCTTCGGTGGAGCTCCCTGTGGGGCCACGAAACGTGTGAGGGGTGTGCCGAAATGGGTGTGCGGGACGCATGCGGACGGCAGCACTGGGGCCTTCGGTGGAGCTCCCTGTGGGGCCACGAAACGTGTGAGGGTGTGCGAAAATGGTGTGCGGTGACGCATGCGGACCGGCAGCCATGGGG
This sequence comes from Prorocentrum cordatum, assembly GCA_963575745.1. Lineage (NCBI taxonomy): Eukaryota > Dinophyceae > Prorocentrales > Prorocentraceae > Prorocentrum > Prorocentrum cordatum. The sequence goes on from CAUYUJ010022390.1 coordinate 35,206, forward strand.
CCTTTCGGTGGAGCTCATATGGGGCCACGAAACGTGTGAGGGGTGTGCCGAAATGGGGTGTGCGGGACTCAAATGCGGACGGCAGCACTGGGGCCTTCGGTGGAAAAGGAAGAGCGAAAGATGGGAATAAAGGAAAGGAAAAAAACAAAAAGACTATAGGACTGTAGCAAAGCAAAAACACAAAACAAGAGAGAGAGAGAAATAGCTCCCTGTGGGGCCACGAAACGTGTGAGGGGTGTGCCGACATGGGTGTGCGGGGCGCATGCGGACGGCAGCAGTGGGGCCTTCGGTGGAGCTCCCCATGGGGCCACGAAACGTGTGAGGGGTGTGCCGAAATGAGTGTGCGGGGCGCATGCGGACGGCAGCGCTGGGGCCTTCGGTGGAGCTCCCTGAGGGCACGAAACGTGGTGAGGGTGTGCCGAAATGGGTGGTGGGGAGGCATGCGAACGCAGCCACTGGGGTCTTCGGTGGAGCTCCGTATGGGGCCACGAAACGTGTGAGGCGTGTGCCGAAATGGGTGGTGGGGAGGCATGCGAACGCAGCCACTGGGGCCTTCGGTGGAGCTCCCTATGGGGCCACGAAACGTGTGAAGGGTGTGCCGGAATGGGTGGTGGGGAGGCATGCGAACGCAGCCACTGGGGCCTTCGGTGGAGCTCCCTATGGGGCCACGAAACGTGTGAGGGGTGTGCCGAAATGGGTGTGCGGGACGCATGCGGACGGCAGCACTGTGGCCTTCGGTGGAACTCCCTGTGGGGCCACGAAACGTGTGAGAGGTGTGCCGCAATGGGTGTGCGGGACGCATGCGGACGGCAGCACTGGGGCCTTCGGTGGAGCTCCCTGTGGGGCCACGATACGTGTGAGGGGTGTGCCGAAATGGGTGTGCGGGACGCATGCGGACGGCAGCCATGGGGCCTTCGGTGGAGCTCCCTGTGGGGCCACGAAACGTGTGAGGGGTGTGTGGAGGGAGAGGAGGAGGAGAGGAGGAGGAGGAAGCAGGAAGGAGACGCGGGGCACCGTCTCTTCAAAACGAGGACCCAACACCACAGGATGGTTGGGAAAAAACAGAGTGCGAGCTTCTTTTTTGGGACCGCAGCTCGCTTCGAATCCCCGCGAGACCAACACCTCTTGGGCGCACACGTGCCGCCCCCCTGTCGCCCCGGCACCTCGCCGCGCTGCTCCAGCACGAGGGCGCAGTGCGCGCAGCAGCCGCGTCGCCACGTGCAGAAAGGAAAGCGTCAACCACGGTCTCGCCCACATCTGTAGCAGGACGACGCAGGCGTGTGAACAGGCTGACGTATCGACCACAGGAGGGTGCAGGAGGGCCTGGCCCGACTGCAAGACGCACTGATATCAGAAACAGGATCACCAGGGATACTGCCCTTGTTCGGGTCCGCACGTGGTGCCTCGAGGCGCTGTAGATCTCCGACGGAAATGAGCATGAAACGTAGCAGATGCTGGACAACCCCAGGGCTATCCCCGACAACCACCTGGACAAACCAAGCTGGACAACCCCTCCTCCTCCTCCTCAACCTCCTCCTCAACCTCCTCCTCCTCCTCAACCTCCTCCTCCTCAACCTCCTCCTCCTCCTCCTCAACCTCCTCCTCCTCCTCCCCCTCCTCCTCCTCCTCCTCCTCCTCCTCCTCCTCCTCCTCCTCCTCCTCCATTGCTTTTCATTATAAATAACTTCTCCCTGTCGCACCCCGAGGCAAGTTTTTAGGGCGGGCCAGGCGTTTCGCCTGAGACGTCCTCACCATCTAAGACCCTGAAGCCTAAGAATTGGCAACAGTTTCACAGATGGAGTGCAGGTGTTGTTCAAAAGGTGGCTCTCGCCCTAGCGCCGCGCACATTCGCTCTAAGAATTGGCAAGAGCTTCACGGATTGAGGATCACCCGTTCTCAAAATGTGGCTCTCGCCTTAGCACCGCGCACATTCGTTCCTAAAAATTGCAAGAGCTTCCCAGAATGAGGATCACCCGTTTTCAAAATGTGGCTCTCGTCTTAGCGCCGCGCACTTTCGAAAAAAATGCAAGAGCTTCACGGATTGAGGGAGGTTCCTTTTCAAAATGCGGCTCTCGCCGCGCACATTCGTTCATAAAATTTGCAAGAGTTTCACGGATTTCCACGATAAACGCACCAGAAATTGCATGTTCGAAGGATTCTAGATTTAGCGGGTGCAACAATTACGTTGATTCGCGGTGCTGAAATCCCAAGAACGACGTTCTGGCACGATTCGGGATCGTCGAGACGTAGCAATCAAATTGATCCGTGGCGTTGGACTCCCGAAAACAATGTTTTAACATGCTTCCGGGACTTCAAACGGGTGTCTCCCAACGAGGCAGATCCAGCAGTGGAAATGAAGCGTCGTAGGGGCCTATGAAGAGGGAGCTTGGAGGGAGGGTCTATTCCAACATCGTTGATGGCTATTGGGTTTATACTAGTCCTCCTCCTCACCATCATCCAACTCCTCCTCCTCCTCCTCCTCCCCTCCTCCTCCTCCTCCTCCTCCTCCTCCCCCTC
>CAUYUJ010022390.1:37822-60294 GCA_963575745.1 Prorocentrum cordatum
GACGAAACGCTGTAGCAGGTAGGGGAAACGCATGCGCAGACCGCCACTGGTGCCTTCGGTGGAGCTCCCCATGGGGCCACGAAACGCTGTACTGCGTGAGGGAAGCCCATGCGAACCATCCCAGTGGAGCCTTCGGTGGATATGGGGCCACGAAACTCTGTACTGGGCCTTCGGTGGAGCTCCCTATGGAGCCACGACACGCTGTACTGGGTGGGGGAAACGCATGCAACCACCGCCACTGGGACCTCCAATGGAGCTCCCCGTGGGGCCACGAAACGCTGTACCGCGTGAGCGAAGCGCATGCGAACACCAGCACTGGGGCCTTGGGTGGAGTTCCTTATGGGGCCACGACACGCAGTAATAGGTGGGGGAATCGAACGCGAGAAACGCCACTGGGGCCGTCGGTGGAGCTCCCTGTGGGGCCACGGAACGCTGTACTGGGTGGGAGCAACGCATGCGAATCATGCTGTTAGGGCCTTCGCTGAAGCTCTCCATGGGGCCACGGAACGTTTAAAGAGCGTGCCAAAATTATGGGGACGGTGGGCGAACCATGCCACCGGGGCCTTCAGTGGAGCTCCCTGTGGGGCCACGAAACATATAAGGTGTGTGCCAAATTGCACGGGGGGCGGCATGCGAACCATGCCAATGGGGCCTTCGGTGGAGCTCCCTATGGGGCCACGAAAAGTGTGATGAGTATGCCAAAATGAAGGGGGGACGGCATGCGAACCATGCCAACAGGGCCTTCGGTGGAGCTCCTTATGGGGCCACGAAACGTGTAAGGGGTGTGCCAAAATCTAGGGGAGCGGCATGAGGACCCTGCCACTGGGGCCTTCGGCGGAGCTCCCTATGGGGCCTCGAAACGTGTGAGAGGGGTGACGGGAGGAGGGAGAAGGGAGGAGCAGGAGGAGGAAGAGGAGACGCGGGCGCAGTCTCTTCAAAACGAAAACCCAACACCACAGGATGGTCGGGAAAAACAGGGGATGAGAGGACGCATAGAAGAAGTAGGGAGAAGGATGGATCACGAGAGAGATGAGTAAGACGCGGGGGCTAGGAGCAAAAAAAACAAGTGCCAGAGCCAGACGGGCTGATCGGGTGGGTAGACCCTAACCGAAGGGTCGGGAGGGCGGGCCCAGGCGGCCAGGTCGAGCAGGCGGGATGCTGAAGCGTGAGCATGAATCGCGAGGACGTCTCGAGCGATAGCGCGATTCCCCAGGAAATCTTCAGGAAAGCCCGAGCGAGAGCGCGACTCCTTCACGTCGATAGCGCGGCGTTAAATAACTTGCATCGAAGTCCCACGCGAGAACGCGATTCCTGCATAATGTGTCAGGAAGTCCCGCGCGAGAGCGCGACTTCTCAATAAACTGTGAGGAAGCATCAGGCGGGAGCCGCTGTTGTTTGAATCGGGGGCCAAGAGCTTAATTTGGTGACCCCAGACATTCCCTGCTTTAAAACAAAACAAGGTGCGGGCCTGGGGAGGAGCATTTCATTGAAGAACGCACTGAGGTCACCGAAGGGGAGGATCCACCATAATTCGCCGGCAGAAGTGAGAATTCAACGACTATCATTTCAAGACTCCTCGCTCTGACCTGCTCGGGAACCATTCAAAACGTATATCCCAAACCCTCGACACACGCCCTCTTCGTCATCCGTCGTACCCCCTTGGGGGTCATCGTTTTGGCATGCCACGTGTAACTGGTGCTGTCCATAAAACCTATCCTGGCGAAAGGCCCAACCATATACAATTGTGAATACCGCCGTTGTGAGAACTGCCTTCGGTGGAGCTGCCTATGGGCACGAAGCGCGAAGAGTGCGCCGCAATGGGGCGGGGCCCCCATGCGGGCGCTGTCGCTGGGACGTTCGGTGGAGTTTCCAATGGGGCCACGAAACGCATGCTGGGTGTGCCAAAGTGGACGTGGGGCTGCATGCAATTCATGCCGCTGGGGCCTTCGGTGGAACCCCCTTTATGAGGCCACGGAACGTGTGAGGGGTGTGCCAAAGTGAAATGGGGCGGCATGCGAACCATACCACTGGGGTCTTCGGTGGAGTTCCCCATGGGGCCACGAAACGTGTGAGCGGTGTGCCAAAATGGAGAGGGGCGGCATGCGAACCATGCCAGTGGGGCCTTCAGTGGAGTTCCTTGAGGGGCCAGGAAGCGTGTGAGGGGTGTGCCAAAAGGAGGATGCCAGGAGGAGGAGGAGGAGGAGGAGGAGGAGGAGGAGGAGGAGGAGGAGGAGGAGGAGGAAGAGGGGGAACGCGGGGACTGTCCCTCCAAGACGAGGACCCAACACCACAGAATGATTGGCAAAACATTGGAAGGGAATGACGGATAACGGATCGAAGGGGAAGGAGAAGGATGGAAAACGAGAGAGATTAGCAGGACGGCGGCTAAAAGCAGAAAACACGTGGCAGAACCAAACGGGCTGATCGGGTGGGTAAACCCTAACGAACAGGTCGGGAAGGCGAGCCAAGGCGGCCAGGTCGAGCAGGCGTGTTACTGAAGCGTCAGCCCTGCATGAATCGCGAGGACGTCTCGAGCGATAGCGCGATTCCCCAGGAAATCTTCAGGAAAGCCCGAGCGAGAGCGCGATTCCTTCACGTCGATAGCGCGGCGTCTGAATGAATGGCGACGAAGTCTCACGCGAGAACGCGGTTCCTGCATAACCTGTCAGGACGTCCCGCGACGGAGCGCGAATTTTGAAATACGGTGTGAGGACGCATCAGGCGGGAGTCATTATTGTTGTGAACCGGGGGCGGGGGGCGTTTTGAGACGGAAGACGTTCCCTTGTGGGAGCAACGTGGTGCAGGCCCCCGACGGAGCACTTTGATTGAAAAACACAGGGTGCAGCAGAATTGGGGATCAACAGTGACTAGTCTGCAGAAGTGGAAATGCAACAACAGCATCAACAACAACAACAACAACAACAACAACAAAAAAAAAAAAAAAAAAAAAAAAACAACAACAACAACAACAACAACAACAACAACAACAACAACAACAACAACAACAACAACAACAACAACAACAACAACACAACAACAACAACAACAACAACAACAACAACAACAACAACAACAACAACAACAACAGCAACAGCAACAGCAACAGCAGCAGCAGCAGCAACAACAACAAGGTGCAGACTTATACTGGGTACCCGTCCCACGGAAGCCAAGTTTCAAACTCCGCCCAGGGGATGAAGGCGTACACAGGGTACCCGTGCACCACGCCACCCCCCCCCCACCCCACCCCACCCCCCACCCACACCCACACACACACACACACACACACACACACACACACACAACACCACACACACACACACACACACACACACACACACACACACACACACACACACACACACACACACACGCGCACACACACACACACACCAAACCACTGGAACCACTGGAATTCTACACTATGGGACGCTACAGATACCTGGACACCAAAAGCGTGTGTTTTCCAGCGAAGCGAGCTTGGCAGGGATGGTATAGGGATCATAACAGGAAGTCCCCACTGCGACTCATGATACGAGCTCCCTACTACGATTCATGGTACGAGCGCTCCCTGCCACGACCCATAGTACGAGATCCCTACGACGACTCGTAGTATGAGCTCCCTGCTACGATCCATAGTAAGACATCCCTACGGCAGGTTCGTGTCGTGCGGACCCCAGCGTTGGTTTTTGACACCGCAGGGATCGTTCGACCTTGAACGATCGGCCGCTGCCGCAACGTCCGATCGTTCGACATCGATCGATTCTGGGTCGCCGGCGGCGTTCCACCTTGGACGCCCGCGCTGGGGTCGCCGCGGGTCGACACGACGCAAACCTACCGTACTACGACCCATAGTAGAAGCTGCCTACTACAATTCATAATACGAGATCCCTACGACGAGTGCGAGATCCCTTCGTACTACGCCTCATAGTACGAGATCCCTACGACGACTCGTAGTATGAGCTCCCTACTACGATCCATAGTAAGACATCCCTGCTACGACTCGTAGTAGAAGCTGCCTGCTACAACTCACAACAGGAGCTCCCCGCTACGACTCACAGCAGGAGCTCTCCCTCCCTCGACTCCTAGCAGGAGCGCGCCCTCCTCCGATTCATTAGCACGGACTCCCTGCTACGACTCGTGGTACGAGCTCCCTGCCACAGCTCGGCATACGCACTCCCTACTACAACTCACAGTACGAGCTCCCCACTACGATTCATAGCAGGAGCCCCATACTGCGACTCACAGTAGGAATTCCCTACTGCTGCTCATGATACGAGCTCCCTCCTACGACTCAAAAATAGGAGCATCCGACTACGACTCATACTACGAGCTCCCTACTACGACTCATAGTGGGGGTTCCCTACTACGACTCATAATAGGATCTCCCTACTACGATTCATAATAGAAGTTCCCTACTACGACTCGTGGCAGTTCCCTACTACGACTCGTACGAAGGACTCCGTCCTATGACTCATAGTAGAGACTCCCTACTACGAGTCATACTAAGGACTCCGTATTGTGACTCGTAGTAATGACTCCGTACTGCGACTCCGGCTACGAACTCCGTACTAAGACTCATGATAGAGATTCCATACTATGACTCATGGTAGAGACTCCCTACTAGGAGTCATAGTAGCCTACTACGAGTCATAGTAGGGATTCCGCATTATAACTCATAGTAGAGACCCCCCACCCTGAGTCGTAGCAGGGACTCCGAACTATGACTCATGGAAGGGACTCCGTACTATGACTCATAATAGGGACTCCGTACTCAGACACATAGTAGGCACTCCGTACTATGACTCATAGTAGCGACTCCAATATGGGGTCAGGGTAGACCGCAAGAGTTCCGTATAGGGTCAGGGCAACGATCCTCGTGTGGGATGTGCCGAAATGGGCCTTCCGTTGGCCTGCGGGCCCTGCCACTGAGACCTTCGGAAGAGCTCCGCACGGGGCCAGGGCTACGATCCTCGTAAAAGGTGCGCCGAAATTGGGTTTCCCTGGGCCTGGGGACGCATGCGGTCCCTGCTACTGTGACCTTCGGAAGAGCTCCGCATGGGGCCAGGGCCACGATCCTCGTGAGGGGTGTGCCGAAATTAAGCTTCGATGGGCCCTCGGTGGAGCTCGATTTTGGGACCAGGGCCACGATCCTCGCGAGAGGTGTGCCAGAATCGGGCCCGAGGACGCATGCGGGCTGTGCCACTGGGACCTTCGGAAGAGCTCCGTATGAGGCCAAATTCACGATCCTCGTGAGGAGTGTGCCGAAATCGGGCGTCGGTGGGCCCTCGACGGGTGTGGGTGTGGGTGTGGGCGTGGGTGTGGGTGTAGGCATGGGTGTGGGTGTGGGCGTGGGTGTGTATGTGTGTGTGTGGGGGGGTGTGGGTATGGGCGGGGGGGGGCGCGGGCATCCAGGGTAGGCCTCCACCAACAACAAGCACAACAACAACAACAACAACAACAACAACAACAACAACAACAACAACAACAACAACAACAACAACAATCACTTTACCCCAACGCTCAGTGTTCTCACCAGTGCCAGGGTTTTCATGCGACGCCAGCCAATACCCCCACTTTGTGGGGGGGCAGTGCAAGCTCTACCAAATATCCACACGACTCTTCGCCACAACCCACACCCAGCTTCCCGCCCTATGACGTTCGGACACTTCACTTCGTGGCCTGCGGACGACCGTGGCTACTACACTGGCGTGGAGTACACACCCACAGAAGTTGTTAAGCCTACGTTCGTACACCCACAGAAGTTGTTAAGCCTTGTTAACCCACAGAAGTTGTTAAGCCTTCACAGAACATCTGTTGCATATGATGCATATGGTACATGATACACATGATACACATGATACGCACTCACAAGATAGTTGATCACATCTTTAGGGCAAATTCCTGAGGGATGTGGGCACCAGAACCAGGCCTCGGCAATGCGACTTTGGCATGATTTGCAAAGTTATATCTTCGGGGACGCGAATTTCGTGGGTGATTTTATTGAGCCGGTGCTAAAATTCTTAAAGACCCAATGGTTTTGAGATTTCGCGTGTCGCACGAAAATAAAAAAAAGAACATAAATAATAAAAAAGGAAAAAAATTAAAGCAAAAAGGACATAAACAAAACAACAAAAAAAAAAAGAAAAACGAATGTGTTCCGCATGGTATTATTTGACAGGGATGATGGCCCTGGCAGGTGCGCAACCGTTGTCGCAGAAGTTCGAAAAAGTTGTTCGCAAAAGCCCGTTTGACAGAAATGTTTAAAAAGTGTTGGGTTTCCTACGAATCCGCAAGAGCGCGCGGGATGAGATTTTGACAGTTTGTTGTTGAAAAACCATTGGTTGTTTGATGTTTTTATGTTAAAATCGCTGCGAACACTAAGGTTTTGGAAGGATTTCGTCTTGCGCGCGCGAATGTCCACTTTACCTTATTTTTTGTAAGGGATTCTTGAAATTTGATTATATTAGAACAAGAAATGTCATTTTTTGTATTGTTTTTTTGCAAGGGAAAGCGGAGTACAACAAAACAACCGGATCCTGTACACACCCTCTTTTCTGAGGCCTCCTCACGAAAATGATGAAAATGTAGCTGCGGCCTAGGCGGCGCAGGGGGGGCGCGCACCAGGGGGCCCAACAATAATTATTCTTTAGAATAAATAATGTTCAACAACAACAACAACAACAACAACAACAACAACAACGACGACGACGACGACGACGACAACAACAACAAAAAATTGGCCTGGCGAAGGACCCAACCATATGCAGTTGAGAGTACCGCAATTGTGAATATCTTCTTCGGTGGCGCTCCCTATGGGGCCACGAGCCGTATGAGGGGTGTGCCGAAATGCGTGGCAGTGTACACAACACGAACGAAGACGATAGGTCCGAATATGAAAGCTTGAGCGCGTGCGAGTCGGATCGCGAGCGAGTCTGATTATGAATGAATATGCGCGCGATTGATTCTATTCGCATGAAAGCGTGCATGGATACGCCCAGTGTAAATGTATGTATACGGCTGTGAACAATTTGGGTCTGCGTGACTCTCGGTACTCGTGACTCTGAGCGTCGCCTCTGCAGGGGGCTTCCCTGGGAACCCCGACGGCAGCGCCCGCGCGCCGCGACGCCCATGTCGGCACGCCACACACCTGGTGTGCGGGACGCAGGCGGACGGCAGCACTGGGGCCTTCGGTGGAGCTCCCTGTGGGGCCACGAAACGTGTGAGGGGTGTGCCGAAATGGGTGTGCGGGACGCATGCGGACGGCAGACATGGGGCCTTCGGTGGAGCTCCCTGTGGGGCCACGAAACGTGTGAGGGGTGTGCCGAAATGGGTGTGCGGGACGCATGCGGACGGCAGCACTGGGGCCTTCGGTGGAGCTCCCTGTGGGGCCACGAAACGTGTGAAGGGGTGTGCCGAAATGGGTGTGCGGGACGCATGCGGACGGCAGCCATGGGGCCTTCGGTGGAGCTCCCTATGGGGCCACGAAGCGTGTGAGGGGTGTGCCGAAATGGGTGTGCGGGTCGCATGCGGACGGCAGCTCTGGGGCCTTCGGTGGAGCTCCCCCCCTGGTGGGAAAAAAAAAAAAAAAGGCCAGGAAACGTGTAGGGGTGTGGCGAAATGGGTGTGGGCGGACGCAATGCGGAAAACGGCAGCCCATGGGTCCTTCGGTGGAGCTCCCTATGGGGCCACGAAACGGTGAGGGGTGTGCCGAAATTGGGTGTGCGGGACGCATGCGGACGGCAGCACTGGGGCCTTCGGTGGAGCTCCCTGTGGGGCCACGAAACGTGAGAGTGGTGTGCCGAAATCGGTGTGCGGGACGCATGCGGACGGCAGCCATGTGGCCTTCGGTGGAGCTCCCTATGGGGCCACGAAACGTGTGAGGGGTGTGCCGAAATGGGTGTGCGGGACGCATGCGGACGGCAGCACTGGGGCCTTCGGTGGAGCTCCCTGTGGGGCCACGAAACGTGGGAGGGGTGTGCCGAAATGGGTGTGCGGGACGCATGCGGACGGCAGCCATGGGGCCTTCGGTGGAGCCCCTATGGGGCCACGAAACGTGTGAGGGGTGTGCCGAAATGGGTAGATCAAGAACGCAATGGCGGACGGCAGCGACGGGGCCTTCGGTGGAGTTCCATTGTGGGGCCCCGAAAAAAAACTGTGAGGGTATGCCGAAAAAAAAAATAATGGTGTGCGGGACGCATTGCGGACGGTAGCGCGGACGGCAGCACTGGGGCCTTCGGTGGAGCTCCCTGTGGGGCCACGAAACGTGTGAGGGGTGTGCCGAAATGGGTGTGCGGGACGCATGCGGACGGCAGCGGAGGAGGAGGAGAGGAGGAGGAGGAGAGGTGGGACGCGGGCCGTCCTCTCTTCAAAACGAGGACCCAACACCACAGGATGGTTGGGAAAAACAACTACTACTACTACTACTACTACTACAACAACAACAGAAGCAACAGCAACAGCAAGAGCCACAGCAACAACAGCAGCAACCACAACAACAACCAAAACCACAACCACAACCACAACAACAGCAACAACAACCACAACAACAAGAACAAAAACATTAGCACCAACAACGACAACGACAACCACGATGACAACAACAGCCACAGCAACAACAACAAGCACAATCATTACAAGACTGTTCGCTCCTACCGGCCCGCGTGTCATTCACTATGCATATCCCAAACCCTGGATACCCGCCTTCTTCGTCTTCGATCGTACCCCCATACTGGGGGTTTATATTCCTTCCTGGCCACGTGTAATTGGAGAAGCCCCTGAACAGGGAAACGAAAGGGGAAAGACAAAAAAGAGGACGAAGAGATCGGAGGAAGGGAAGGATCAGAGGGGCAAGAGCGAGGGACGGCGATGAGTTGTGCCGTAAAGTGCGAATCAGCTTGCGCAATGGCTTGCGCCAGCCATTCCAACACAGGTTAACAAAAGCTTCGCCATGGGTCGCGCCATTAACAGCGCCATGTAACACCTCTGGTGCTGCTCGGCGAGGTGTTGGAGGCGAATGTGGTGCCCGATGCTATCTCCTAGAGCGCTGCAGGGCCAGGGTGGGTGAGAGGAACCAGCAGAGTCCACGGGCTTTGTTGTTGCTGCACGACATGCGGCATGTCAAATGAACAGGGTGCGAGCGTCGAGGTGCGCACTGTGACTGAGAAAAAATTATCCGGGCGAAAGACCCAACCATATGCAATTGTGAATACCGCAATTGTGAATACCATCTTCGCCCGCGCTCCCTATGTGGCCACGGCTTCCCGCCGGAGCCCGACATGCTCAGGGACACGTTCGTGGCCGTCTTCGCGGGCGCCGACGACGACAAGGACGGCGTCCCTCTCACCGAGGAGCAGAAGCAGGAAAGGGCCTTGAGAGCCATGAGGGAGGAGGTGGCGTTGCACGTCGACAAGGCGGAGTACGACGCCCAGGCGCGGTTGTTGAAGCAGCACAACTATGGGGCCACGATCCTCGTGAGGGGTGTGCCGAAATGGCCCGGGGCCGCCATGCGAACCCTGACACCGGCGCCTTCGGTGGAGTTCCAGTGGGGCCACGGTCCTCGTGAGGGGTGTGCCGACATGGCCCGGGGCCGCCATGCGAACCCTGCCACTGGGGCTTTCGGTGGAGCTCCCTATGGGGCCACGATCCTCGTGAGGGGTGTGCCGAAATGGCCCGAGGCCGCCATGCGAACCCTGCCACTGGGGCCTTCGGTGAAGCTCCTACGGGCCCACGATCCTCGTGAGGGGTGTGCCGAAATGGCCCGAGGCCGCCATGCGAACCCTGCCACTGGCGCCTTCGGTGGAGCTCCCTTATGGGTCTACGATCGTCGTGAGGGGTGTGCCGAAATGGCCCGAGGCCGCCATGCGAACCCTGCCACTGGCGCCTTCGGTGGAGCTCCCTATGGGTCCACGATCCTCGTGAGGGGTGTGCCGAAATGGCCCGAGGCCGCCATGCGAACCCTGCCACTGGCGCCTTCGGTGGAGCTCCCTTATGGGGCCACGATCCTAGTGAGGGGTGTGCCGAAATGGCCCGAGGCCGCCATGCGAACCCTGCCACTGGCGCCTTCGGTGGAGCTCCCTATGGGGCCACGATCCTCGTGAGGGGTGTGCCGAAATGGCCCGAGGCCGCCATGCGAACCCTGCCACTGGCGCCTTCGGTGGAGCTCCCTTTATGGGTCCACGATCGTCGTGAGGGGTGTGCCGAAATGGCCCGAGGCCGCCATGCAAACCCTCTCACTGGCGCATTCGGTGGAGCTCCCTATGGGGCCACGATCCTCGTGAGGGGTGTGCCGAAATGGCCCGAGGCCGCCATGCGAACCCTGCGAGTGGCACCTTCGGTGGAGCTCCCTTATGGGTCTACGATCGTCGTGAGGGGTGTGCCGAAGTGGCCCGAGGCCGCCATGCGAACCCTGCCACTGGCGCCTTCGGTGGAGCTCCTTATGGGGCCACGATCCTCGTGAGGGGTGTGCCGAAATGGCCCGAGGCCGCCATGCGAACCCTGCCACTGGAGCCTTCGGTGGAGCTCCCTATGGGGCCACGATCCTCGTGAGGGGTGTGCCGAGATGGCCCGAGGCCGCCATGCGAACCCTGCCACTGGGGCCTTCGGTGGAGCTCCCTATGGGGCTACGAAACGCTGTGCTGGGTGGGTGAAACGCAAGGAGGAGGGGGAGGGGCAGCGGGAGGAGTGGACGCGGGGCGCTGTCTCTTCAAAACGAGGACCCAACACCACAGGATGGTTGGGAACAATGCGCACCGGTGGGGGGGGACCAACAGAAATCATTCTTCAGGAATGAAAGTTCAACACCAGTTGACGTGCGAGGGACAGGGAATCGGAAGGAGGGGTGAGGCGGCCCGTGAGGAAGGAGGAGCAGGAAGGTAACATTGCGAACGTTCGAAGAAGTCCTAAGCGAAAGCGCCACTCCACAAGGAAGTCTCGGGCGGCGGCCCACGACGGGCGGGCGATCCTCTGACGGGCGGGTCGGGCGGGTGGGACATTCAAGCGGGATGCCTGAGTAGGGCGAGAGCGCGATTCCTTAAGTAAAGTGTGACGGCGTCCTTGGAGCGAGCGTGGTGCCTGAGCGTAGATAGTGCGATTTCTGAATAAACTAGGAAAAAGTCACAGGCGAGAGCGCAATTCCTGAAAAGGGGATGTCTGGCGGGAGCGGGGGTCTAGACTAAAGCGCAAGGAAATATCAAGCGGGAGCGCCGTTCTTGAGTAAATTGTGAGGAAGCCTCAGACGGGAGGGGGGTCCTGACTAAATTGCGAGGAAGTCACAGGCGGCAGCGCCGATCCTAAGTAAATTGGGAGGAGGTCTCAAGCGGGAGCGGGGGTCCTGAGTAAAGTTGGAGGAAGTCTAGGGCGGGAGCCGTTGTTGTTGTAATCAGGGGGAGAAACAACGCAGTTTGACCCGGACTGAATTGTGAGGAAGTCTCAAGCGGGAGCGCCGTTCCTGAGCAAATTGGGAGGAGGTCTCAGACGGGAGGGTGCGGTCCTGAGTAAATTTGGAGGAAGTCTCAGGCGGAGCCGTTCTTGTTGTAGTCCGGGGGGCCAGGGGCACAGTTTGACCAGGAAGACTTCCCCTGTCAAATTAGCCTGGCGAAGGACCCAACCATATGCAGTTGAGAGTACCGCAATTGTGAATATCTTCTTCGGTGGAGCTCCCTATGGGGCCACGAAACGTGTGAGGGGTGTGCCGAAATTGGGGGGGGTTTTTATTGGGGGGGTTTTTTCGGGACGCATGCGGACGGCAGCACTGGGGCCTTCGGTGGAGCTCCCTGTGGGGCCACGAAACGTGTGAGGGGTGTGCCGAAATGGGTGTGCGGGACGCATGCGGACGGCAGCCATGGGGCCTTCGGTGGAGCTCCCGATGGGGCCACGAAACGGGTGAGGGGTGTGCCGAAATGGGTGTGCGGGACGCATGCGGACGGCAGCACTGGGGCCTTCGGTGGAGCTCCCTGTGGGGCCACGAAACGTGTGAGGGGTGTGCCGAAATGGGTGTGCGGGACGCATGCGGGCGGCAGCCATGGGGCCTTCGGTGGAGCTCCCTATGGGGCCACGAAACGTGTGAGGGGTGTGCCGAAATTGGTGTGCGGGGCGCATGCGGACGGCAGCACTGGGGCCTTCGGTGGAGCTCCCTGTGGGGCCACGAAACGTGTGAGGGGTGTGCCGAAATGGGTGTGCGGGACGCATGCGGACGGTAGCCATGGGGCCTTCGGTGGAGCTCCCTGTGGGGCCACGAAACGTGTGAGGGGTGTGCCGAAATGGGTGTGCGGGACGCATGCGGACGGCAGCCATGGGGCCTTTCGGTGGAGCTCCCTGTGGGGCCACGAAACGTGTGAGGGGTGTGCCGAAATGGGTGTGCGGGACGCATGCGGACGGCAGCACTGGGGCCTTCGGTGGAGCTCCCTGTGGGGCCACGAAACGTGTGAGGGGTGTGCCGAAATGTGTGTGCGGGACGCATGCGGGCACCCACTGGGGCCTTCGGTGGAGCTCCCTATGGGGCCACGAAACGTGTGAGGGGTGTGCCGAAATGGGTGTGCGGGACGCATGCGGACGGCAGCACTGGGCCTTCGGTGGAGCTCCCTGTGGGGCCACGAAACGTGTGAGGGGTGTGCCGAAATGGGTGTGCGGGACGCATGCGGACGGCAGCCATGGGGCCTTCGGTGTAGCTCCCTATGGGGCCACGAAGCGTGTGAGGGGTGTGCCGAAATGGGTGTGCGGGACGCATGCGGACGGCAGCACTGGGGCCTTCGGTGGAGCTCCCTGTGGGGCCACGAAACGTGTGAGGGTGTGCCGAAATGGGTGTGCGGGACGCATGCGGACGGCAGCCATGGGGCCTTCGGTGGAGCTCCCTATGGGGCCACGAAACGTGTGAGGGGTGTGCCGAACTGGGTGTGCGGGACGCATGCGGACGGCAGCACTGGTGCCTTCGGTGGAGCTCCCTATGGGGCCACGAAACGTGTGAGGGGTGTGCCGAAATTGGTGTGCGGGACGCATGCGGACGGCAGCCATGGGGCCTTCGGTGGAGCTCCCTGTGGGGCCACGAAACGTGTGAGGGGTGTGTGGAGGGAGAGGAGGAGGAGAGGAGGAGGAGGAAGCAGGAAGGAGACGCGGGGCACCGTCTCTTCAAAACGAGGACCCAACACCACAGGATGGTTGGGAAAAAACAGAGTGCGAGCTTCTTTTTTGGGACCGCAGCTCGCTTCGAATCCCCGCGAGACCAACACCTCTTGGGCGCACACGTGCCGCCCCCCTGTCGCCCCGGCACCTCGCCGCGCTGCTCCAGCACGAGGGCGCAGTGCGCGCAGCAGCCGCGTCGCCACGTGCAGAAAGGAAAGCGTCAACCACGGTCTCGCCCACATCTGTAGCAGGACGACGCAGGCGTGTGAACAGGCTGACGTATCGACCACAGGAGGGTGCAGGAGGGCCTGGCCCGACTGCAAGACGCACTGATATCAGAAACAGGATCACCAGGGATACTGCCCTTGTTCGGGTCCGCACGTGGTGCCTCGAGGCGCTGTAGATCTCCGACGGAAATGAGCATGAAACGTAGCAGATGCTGGACAACCCCAGGGCTATCCCCGACAACCACCTGGACAAACCAAGCTGGACAACCCCTCCTCCTCCTCCTCAACCTCCTCCTCAACCTCCTCCTCCTCCTCAACCTCCCTCCTCAACCTCCTCCTCCTCCTCCTCAACCTCCTCCTCCTCCTCCCCCTCCTCCTCCTCCTCCTCCTCCTCCTCCTCCTCCTCCTCCTCCTCCTCCATTGCTTTTCATTATAAATAACTTCTCCCTGTCGCACCCCGAGGCAAGTTTTTAGGGCGGGCCAGGCGTTTCGCCTGAGACGTCCTCACCATCTAAGACCCTGAAGCCTAAGAATTGGCAACAGTTTCACAGATGGAGTGCAGGTGTTGTTCAAAAGGTGGCTCTCGCCCTAGCGCCGCGCACATTCGCTCTAAGAATTGGCAAGAGCTTCACGGATTGAGGATCACCCGTTCTCAAAATGTGGCTCTCGCCTTAGCACCGCGCACATTCGTTCCTAAAAATTGCAAGAGCTTCCCAGAATGAGGATCACCCGTTTTCAAAATGTGGCTCTCGTCTTAGCGCCGCGCACTTTCGAAAAAAATGCAAGAGCTTCACGGATTGAGGGAGGTTCCTTTTCAAAATGCGGCTCTCGCCGCGCACATTCGTTCATAAAATTTGCAAGAGTTTCACGGATTTCCACGATAAACGCACCAGAAATTGCATGTTCGAAGGATTCTAGATTTAGCGGGTGCAACAATTACGTTGATTCGCGGTGCTGAAATCCCAAGAACGACGTTCTGGCACGATTCGGGATCGTCGAGACGTAGCAATCAAATTGATCCGTGGCGTTGGACTCCCGAAAACAATGTTTTAACATGCTTCCGGGACTTCAAACGGGTGTCTCCCAACGAGGCAGATCCAGCAGTGGAAATGAAGCGTCGTAGGGGCCTATGAAGAGGGAGCTTGGAGGGAGGGTCTATTCCAACATCGTTGATGGCTATTGGGTTTATACTAGTCCTCCTCCTCACCATCATCCAACTCCTCCTCCTCCTCCTCCTCCCCTCCTCCTCCTCCTCCTCCTCCTCCTCCCCCCTCCTCCCCCTCCTCCTCCCCCTCCTCCTCCTCTCCTCACTCCACCCTCCTCCTCCTCTCCTCCTCCTCCTCCTCCTCCTCCTCCTCCTCCTGCCTCCTCCCTCCTCCTCCTCCTCCTCCTCCTCCTCCTCCCCCTCCTCCTCCTCCTCCTCCCCCTCCCCCATCCTCCTCCTCCTCCTCCTCCTCCACCCCTCCTCCTCCTCCTACTCCTCTCTTCCTCCTCCTCCTCCTCCTCCCTCCTCCTCCTCCTCTTTCTTCCTCCTCCTCCCCCATCCTCCTCCTCCTCCTCTCCTCCTCCTCCTCCTCCCTCCGCCGTCCTCCTCCCGTCCTCCTCCTCTCCTCGTCCTCCTCCTCCTCCTCTTCTTCCATCCTCCCCTCCTCCTCCTCCTCCTCCTCCCTCTCTGCTCCTCCTCTCCCTCCTCCTCCCTCCGCCTCCTCCTCCTCCTCCTCCTCCTCCTCTCCTCCTCCTCTCCTCACTCCTCCTCATCATCATCCTCCTCCTCCAGCTCGTCCTGCCTCCTCCTCCTCCTCTCCTCCTCCTTCCTCCTCCTCTACCTCCTCCTCCTCCTCCTCCTCTCCTCCTCCTCCTCCTCCTCCTCCTCCTCCTCCTCCCCTCCTCCTCCTCCTCCTCCTCCTCCTCTCCCCCCCCCTCCTCCTCCGCCCCTCCTTCCTCCTCCTCCTCGTCCCTCCTCCTCCTCCTCCGTCCTCCTCCTCCCTCCTCCTCCTCCTCCTCCTCCTCCTCCTCCTCCTCCTCCTCCTCCTCCTCCTCCTCCTCGTCCTCCTCCTCCTCCTCCTCCTCCTCCCCCTCCTCTCGCCTCGAGAAGCCCTCAAAAGCGTTGTAGAACTGGAACTCGCGCACCGCGAACTTCTCCATCATCTCACGGACCCGTGCACGTGCTGTGTCCTTGGGCGCGACACGACTGGATAACGAAGGGTTAGCTTCTGACCGTGACATGCCATCGGTCCGACTCCGCTGCCGCTGTTGGCATCGGCGCTTGATCCTGCTCACTCGTGTTTGGGGGTAGTGGGGCATCACTGCGCGCAAAGTCTAGAAAAACCTTGTAGTACCATGTGGCACCAGCTCTAAAATGGGAACATACAGTAGACAGACCTGCCCAGTCTCCGATCTTGCGCTCCGCCGATAGCAACGGCCGCGTTGTTTATAGACGCATACACCCCGAATGTGTGTCTATAGAAGCTTGTGGCTAAGACGTGAAAATGGTATTTGGCATCGGCCTGAGATATGGGTCCTCCAGAAGTCGGTAGACTTTGGCCTCCAAGGAAGGAAGAACTTCTGTACCCATTTTCAAAAACCTCGGTGCGACCGAGGAGCTGCGAGGCACACAACGCTCAGAGCGTAACCCCACTCGCGCACGCGAGTGCGTTGCCGTCTCTGGTCCTCCCAGCGCTGCGCTCTGCCAGCGGTCTCTTCCCAGGTCGGATCAGGCCGAGCAGAGACAGCGGCAGCTAAAACAAATAATATTAAAAAAACGATACCCGTCGGGTATGACGGCTTAGCCTCTTGGGGTATGACGGCTCCGCGAGCCCTGTCTTCCTCTGCATGCTCCTCCTCATCCCTGATCAGGGCAGCTCGCCTGGACACCGTTCTTGGATGGGCTGGTGGGGTCACGCGAAGCGTTCAGAGCTGAGGCATCGGCAGCTCAAGATCGGTCCCCATACCCCCGCCCCCGTGGTCCACGCGCACCAGCTCTCCCAGACGCGGCCGGCCGTGGCAGCGAGGAGGGGGCCCCCCAATGGCCCACTGCCGCAGCCTCAACGCACCCTGCTCCGACCGAGGAGGCCCCGCACTGCCGCGCGCTCCTCCCGGGCGTCCGCCCGAGCCTCCGAAAGGCAAGGACGGCACGCCTCCGACGAGCGAAGCGCCGACCCCGAGGCAGGGGGGCGACGAACACCTAAAGGCCTGGAGGAGGAGGAGGAGGAGGAGGAGGAGGAGGAGGAGGAGGAGGAGGAGGAGGAGGAGGAGGTGGAAGAGGAGTGAGCTGCAGACCGGTTCGGTCCGATAACACAACCACCACCAGAGGCGCGACACCCGGCCTGCACATGAACCTTCGGAGCTCCGCAGGGACCTCGCGGGCCGGCGCCCGAGGCGCCGCCAACGGGGGGGCGGGCGCCGCTCCAAGGAATCCGCGCAGAGCTCCGCAGTCTTCAAACCAAGGCAGCTGGCGCCCTCCCCCAGAGAGGCCGAGGAGAGAGCTCCGAAGAGCCTGAACTTCGTTGCAACCACGGAGCAGTCCAGAGGAAGGCGGGCGATCGCGCCAGCGTAGGCACCTGAGCGATCTAGCCATAGCAACATGCCGCAGGAAAGTCTGAACTGGAGCTGGCAGATCCAGGCACATGCCTGGGCAGAGGGCCACAGGGGTGCTGAGACCGCCTTAGGGAAAGGCAAACCTTCCGACGGTGACCTCATGGTACCCGTGCGTCGGACCGTCCACCCTAACAAAGAACCGAACCGCCTGGACCGCAAAAGCAACCAAAACGAGAGAGGAAGGAAAGAAAGAATCACACACTCTCCACCTAGGGAGGGAGGGAGGGCAAAAGAAAGGACGAAGGACAGGGAGAGATGAGAAACGGAATGGGAGGACGGAGAAGGGTAGAGGGAGGAGGGGGGGAGGCGAGGAGAGAGGACGGAGGACCAAGGAGCAAGGAGCAAGGAGCGAGAAGGGAGGAATACGAGGAAGAGGGACGAGAAAGAGGAATCTGGGAGGACGAAAGGAGACGCCCGAGCAGTTACCTTTTCCCATCGCATCCCTCCAGATGACGTCTCGAACAATATCAGCTCATGCACGCAGGTACGCAGCTACGTTCACCAAACAATGCTTGCACTTAGGGGTTCTCACTTGTGGAAGAACGACCGGACCCTGAAGGTCGATCTGGCGCCTATGTAGTCGCCGTCGCCGCCCCGTCGCCGCCTCGTCGCCGCCCGTCGTCTGGGCCTGAAGGTCGGTCTGGCTGCTACGTAGTCGCCCTCTCCGCCCCGTCGCCCCGTCGCCGCCCGTCGTCTGAGCCTGTCTGCCAATCTGGCGGCTATGTTGTCGCAGTCGCCGCCCCGTCGTCGCTCGTCGCCGACGTTACATTGCACAACATAGATGGCTTTGCGTTGCATTGCTTTGCATTGCGTTGTCTTGCTGTGCATAGCTCTGCATTGCACCACGTCGATTGCACAAGCTAGATTGCAACACCTCGATTGCACAACATAGATTGCACAACATGTGTGGCACAACATCGATTGCACCACCTAGACTGCCCCGCATATATTGCACAATGTCGATTGCTCCACGTCGAATTGTACAACAGAGTTTGCACCACAGAGCTTGCACATCAGATGTTGCACACAGCATGGATTGCACAAACTAGATCGCATCGCCTAGATTGTACCACCTAGATTTCTCCATCTACATGTTGCACGACGTGAACTGTTAGAAACACACTGGTTGGGGTCCAGGCTGTAACAAAAAAACAAACAAGCACCATCCTCGGACACGACGTCGCTGAACTCCGTGAGGAAGCCGTACTCGCCACCTAGTGCACGCTCCAAGCGGCAGGAGTAGAACGACACTCTAACGCCCTTCTGAGCCGCGAACTATCATACTTGTCCTGCTCCTCCTACTGCTAGACTCCTCCTGTCTTCCCCATCCACTCGGCCACCGACATGTCATCCTTCCTCCTTCTCCTATTCCTCCTCCTCCTCCTCCTCCGAGCTCCTCCTCATCCTCCTCCTCCTCCTTCTGCTCCCCCTGATTGTCTTGGGCCGCCGCGGAAGACGGAGGAGGGAAGGGACGACAAGGAGAGACCGAGGGAACATATATAGGCATGACTACGAGGGAACCATCCCGTCCTCGAGCACTCTCTGATGACCCCATGCTGTCGGGTCCCGGGGGCTTCGGTGGAGCTCCCCATGAGGCCACGAAACGTGTGAGGGCGTGCAAAACACCTTCCTGGAGGCGTCGGTGGGGCTCCCTATGGGGCCACGAAACAAGTAAGGGATCTGAAGAAACACGTGCAACACCTCTCTTCCTGGGGGGTTCGGTGGAGCTCCCTGTGGTGCCACGAAACGTGTGAGGGGTGCGGAGAACCACATGCAAAACCCCCTCCTGGTGGCTTCGGTGGGGCTCCCTATGGGACCACGAAACGTCTGCCTGGAGAACGTCGCTGATGGAGTAAAGGTCGGCCGTAACCGGTTGCATCTAGATGTACCCTGTCACGGCTAATCTGCGCGTCTGCCAGCGCAGCCCCAGGGGGCAGCATGCGGCGGGGCCTTCGGTGGAGCTGTCTATGGGGCCACGAAACGTGTGAGGAGTGTGCCGAAGTGGGAGCGGTCAAGTATGCGACTCCTACCACTGGGGCCTCCGGTGGAACTCACTATGGGGCCACGAAACGTGTGAGGGTTGTGCCGAAATGGAGGCGGGCACCGCATGCGAACCCTGCCACTGGGGCCGTCGGTGGAGGTCCGTATGGGGCCGCGAAACGTGTGAGGGGCGTATCAAAATAGAGGCGCGTGTCGCATGCGAAACCTGCTACTGGGGCATGTGGTGGAGGTCCGTATGGGGCCGCGAAACGTGTGAGGGGTGTGCCGAAATTGAGGCAGGTACGGTTTGCAAGCCCTGCACTGGGGCCTTCGGCGGGGCTCCCTATTGGGCCACGACACCTGTGCGGAATGTGCCGAAATGGAGCGGGTACCTCATGTGAACCATGCCACTGGGGCCTTCGGTGGAGCTCCTTTTCGGGTCGTGAAACGTGTGAAGGGTGTGCCGGCATGGGGGCGTACCGCATGCGAACTCTGCCACTGGGGCCTCTGGTGGAACACCATCTGGGGCCACGAAACGTGTGAAGAGTGTGCCGAAATGGGGGCGGGTACCGCATGCGAACCCTGTCACCAAGGCCTTCGGTGGAGCTCCGTATGGGGCCACGGAACGGGTGGAGTGTGCTGAAAGAGGAGCGGGTACAGCTTGCGAATTACCAGGGAAGCTCCCTATGGGGCCGCGAAACGTGTAAGGGGTGCGCCGACATGGAGGCGGGTACCGCATGCAAAGCCTGCCTCTGGGGCGTTCGGTGAAGCTCCCTGTTGGGCCACGCAACGTGTGAGGGGTGTGCCGAAACGGGGGCAAGTACCGCTTGCGAGCCCTGCCACTGGGGCCCTCGGTGGAGACCCCTGTGGGGCCACGAAACGTGTGAGGGATGTGCCGAAATGAACATGCGAAGGGCAGAGATAGGTATGGAAAGAGGGAGGAAGGAGGAAGGGGAGGATGAGAGGAGAAGAAGACGCGGGGCAATGTCTCTTCTTGGGGAATAACGAAGACACTAACGGAATTCGCCTGGCGAAGCACCCAACCATGTGCTGGTGCGAGTACCGCGAGACGAGTACAAACTAAGGGAATGGGCTAGCAAAAAAAAAAAAAAAAAAAAAAAAAAAAAAAAAAAAAAAAAAAAAAAAGAAAAAAAAAAAAAAAAAAAAAAAAAAAAAAAAAAATAAAAAAAAAAAAAAAAAAAAAAAAAAAAAAAAAAAAAAAAAAAAAAAAAAAAAAAAAGAAAAGAACAAAAAAAAAAAAAAAAAAAAAAAAAAAAAAAAAAAAAAAAAAAAAAAAAAAAAAAAAAAAAAAAAAAAAAAAAAAAAAAAAAAAGAAAAAAAAAAAAAAAAAAACAATAAAAGAAAGAAAAAAAAAAGGACTAAGGCGTGCGTGGGAAAGACGCAGCGGCGTTGCAAAGGTCGCCTGTAACGGGTTACATCTGGATGTAACCCGTTACGTGCGATCTGTACGTCTGTCGGCGCGGCCCTGGGGGACAGCACGCGGTGTGCCGAAATGGAGGCAGGTGCCGCATGCGAACCCTGCTACTTGGGCCGTCAGTGGAGCTCCATTTGGGGCCATGGAACCGCATGCGTGCCCTACCACTGGGGCCTTCGGTGGGGCTCCCTTTGGGGCTACCCAACGTGTGAAATGTGTGCCGAAATGGGGGCGGGTACCTCATGCGAACCCTGCTGATGTGGCCCCCAATGGAGCTCCATTTGGGGCCACGGAACCGCATGCGAGCCCTGCCAGTGGGGCCTTCGGTGGCGCTCCCGCTGGGGCTACCCAACGTGTGAAGGGTGTGCCGACATGGCGGCGGGTACAGGGACCGTCAGTGGAGCTCCATTTGGGGCCACGGAACCGCATGCGAGCCCTGCCAGTGGGGCCTTCGGTGGCGCTCCCGCTGGGGCTACCTAACGTGTGAAGTGTGTGCCGAAATGGGGGCGGGTACAGGGACCGTCAGTGGAGCTCCATTTGGGGTCACGGAACCGCATGCGAGCCCTGCCAGTGGGGCCTTCGGTGGCGCTCCCGCTGGGGCTACCCAACGTGTGAAGTGTGTGCCGAAATGGGGGCGGGTACCGCATGCAAACCCTGCTACTTGGGCCGTCAGTGGAGCTCCATTTGGGGCCACGGAACCGCATGCGAGCCCTGCCACTGGAGCCTTCGGTGGGGCTCCCTTTGGGGCTACCAAACGTGTGAAGGATGCGCCGAAATGGGGGCGGGTACCTCATGCGAACCCTGCCAATGGGGCCGTCAGTGGAGCTCCTTTGGGGGCCACGGAACCGCATGCGAGCCCTGCCACTGGGGCCTTCGGTGGCGCTCTCGTTGGGGCTACTCAACGTGTGAAGGGTGTGCCGACATGGCGGCGGGTACCTCATGCGGATCCTGCTACTGAGGCCGTCAGTGGAGCTCCATTTGGGGTCACGGAACCGCATGCGAGCCCTGCCACTGGAGCCTTCGGTGGGGTTCCCTTTGGGGCTACAGAACATGTGAAGGGTGTGCCGAAATGGGGGCGGGTACCTCATGCGAACCTTGCTACTGGGGCCGTCAGTGGAGCTCCATTTGGGGCCACGGAACCGCATGCGAGCCCTGCCACTGGGGCCTTCGGTGGAGCTCTTCCTGGAGCCACGCAACGTGTAAGGGGTGCGCCGAACTGGAGGCGGGTACCCCATGCGAACCCTGCCACTGGGGCCGCTGGTGGAGGTCCGTATGGGGCCACGAAACGTTTGAGGGTTGTGCCGAAATGGAGGCGGGTACCGCATGCGAGCCCCGCCACTGGGGTATCCGGTGGAGCTCCGCATGGGGCCGCGACACGTGTGAGGGGTGTGCCGACACCGGAGCAGGTAACCGCATGCGAGCCCTGCCACTGGGGCCTTCGGTGGAGCTCTCTATGGGGCGACGAAGCGTGTAAGCGGTAATTATGCCGAAATGGGCGCGGTCAAATATGCGAGCCCTGCCACTGGGGCCTCCAGTGGAGCTCCCTGTGGGGCCACGAAACGAATGCGGCTTGTGCCCGAATGGAGGCAGGCACCGCATGCGAACCCTGCCACTGGGGCCTTCAGTGGAGCTCCCTATGAGCCATGAAATCCGCCGACCCTATCGGCGTGTGTGAAGGGCTGTGCCGTTCGTCGTCGTCGTCGTCGTCGCCGTCGTTACAGTGCTCTAGCGGGCTTGAGGGAAATCGACCCATGTCGTAACCGCGTCAAAGGGAAGCCCCTTCCATTTGTCCCTTCCCCGGCGGGGGGGGGGGTCCGAGGGGGTCCCTGGGGGCGGTCCAAAGGGGGTACCGGGGGGGTCGCCACCCAAATACGCTTTCACTCCCCGCACGTCCGGCGCGGTCCCCGCGAGGTTCTGGAACCTCGCGCGGCTTCCCAGTTCCCAAAATGGCCCCTCGAGGCCGAAAATGACGAAAGACTGAACATGTAGACCAACTCCCACTCCCCCTCCTCGTCCTCCTCGTCCTCCTCCTCCTCCTCTTCCTCCTCCTCCTCCTCCTCGTCCTCCTCCTCCTCCTCCTCCTCCTCCTCCTCATCCTCCTCCTCCTCCTGCTCCTC
>CAUYUJ010022390.1:60394-75394 GCA_963575745.1 Prorocentrum cordatum
CCTCATCATCATCACCACCACCATCATCACCATCATCACCATAATCATCACCACCACCACCATCACCATCACCATCATCATCATCAGCAGCAGCATCATCATCATCACATCAGCATCAGCATCACCACCTCATCAACATCATCATCATCATCATCATCATCATCAGCATCATCATCATCATCATCATCATCATCATCATAATCATCATAATCATCATAAACATCATCATCAGCATCATCATCATCAGCATCATCATCATCATCATGATCAGCATGATCATCATCAACAGCTTCATCATCATCATCACCACCACCACCATCAGCATCATCATCATCATCAGCATCAGCATCAGCATCATCAGCATCAGCATCACATCAGCATCATCATCATCATCATCATCATCATCATCATCATCATCATCATCATCATCATGTCATCATCATCAGCAGCATCATCAGCATCATCATCAGCATCACATCAGCATCATCATCCGCATCATCAGCATCATCATCATCATCATCATCAGCAGCAGCAGCAGCAGCATCAGCATCAGGCATCATCATCAGCATCATCATCAGCATCATCATCATCAGCATCATCATCATCATCATCATCATCATCATCATCAGCACAGCATCATCATCCATCATCATCATCATCATCATCATCATCATCATCATCATCATCAGCATCATCATCAGCATCATCATCATCATCATCATCAGCATCATCATCCATCATCATCATCATCATCATCATCATCATCATCATCATCATCATCATCATCATCGTCATCATCATCATCATCATCATCATCATCATCATCATCATCACCACCATCATCATCATCATCATCATCATCATCTTCCACGGCTTCCATCTCCGTCCACTTCGTCGCCGACGTCGTGGTCCTCTTCAGGGTCGGCGGCACTGGCCGTCAGGCCTTCGCAATATGAGGGTTGTGCCAACATTGGGGCGGGTACTGTGTGCGAGCCCTGCCACTGGGCCCTTCGGTGGGGCTCCCTCCTGGGTCACGAAGCGTGAGAGGGGTGTGCCGAAATGGAGGCGGGTACCGCATGCGAAGGCCGCCACTGGGGCCCTCGGTGAGGCTCCCTATGGGGCCACGAAACCAGCGAAGGGTTTGCCGAAATGGAGGCGCGTGCCGCATGTGTCCCTGCCATTGGGGTCTTAGGTGGGTCTCCCAATGGGGCCACGAAACATGAGGGGCGTGCCAGAATAATCATGCGGAGTACACAGGCAGATTATGGGGGGAGGGAGGAGGCAGGGAGGGGGAGGAGGTAGGACGGAGGAGGAGAGGAGAGGAGGACACGGGGCGCTGCCGACTCAAAACAAGGACCCAACACCACAGGATGGCTGGAAACAAAAACAATAACGTGGTTTACGCTTCGGCACTGCGCACACTCGTCGCAAACACGTCCAACAGCTGCAGAGATGAATAGCGGACCGCTGTCACAGTGTGACCCTCGCCGTGGCGCCACGCGCAACAGTTCCAGGAGTCTCCAGCAGCAGATGGAGGGCGGATATACACGTCCGAATGGGCTTTTCCGCCTGCGGCCTCTTCAATCTGCATGACGCGATGTAGGGACGTGTGCAACGTATACGTCTAAGTCCAGCGTGTCCCCCTACAGGGGGATTTTGGGCGACAAATAAAAGATACTCCAAAAAATCGTCCCCATACTAAGTTTTTACTGTTTTGAATTTTCCCCCCTGTAGAGGGACACGCCCGACTTAAGTATACGCGAACGGAGGCCGGTAATGTTCCACACCCGTGCTCCCAAATGACGCCGCATTTGGACCTCACTTTTTTGTTGCTGGCGATGTCAGGCGTGCAGCAGTTGCCGGCGAGCCCGGGGGGGAAGTGAGACGGGGCGGGCCTGCTCAGAAGGCCCGGGAGGAGTCCTCCAGCCGTCCGAGAAGTCTCTGAGACTTCCCAGGAGGCGCGAGGGCTTCCGAGGAGCACCGTCTCCCTCTGAGAGGGCCTCCTCCTCTTCGCGCCCCCCTTCGCTCGCCGCCGAAGCAGCTGCAGGATTCGGGGATGGACAGACCTCCCTTTAGTAAAACGTGGTTTAGTGACAACGACCTCGGGCCCAAACCTGGCGTGCGCCAGCCTGGAAAATAACGGCCACGGCGCCATCTCGAGAACCGAAAACGGACAATTCACTAATCGACGTGTCACTGTTGGGGGTTCTGTCCAGCCCCGAAGGATGGAGGCTGGCCCTTCCTCAGAGCGGGGACCGCCGCCGGATCCTCTCCACTACACTGCGTGATCCTGCCCCACGGCACCTCTCTCTCGGGTCGGGCATGGCCTCCTGCAGGCGGAGTTTGGGCAGGAAATGAAACACGGCCCCAAAAAATACTCCAGAAGCATGCAAGTATGGTCTGGAATTCCTCCCTGGCTACTTTTGCCTGTATTTCTGCACATTCCTCCTGTAGAGGGACACGCCGGACGTAAGACTTCCCACAGCCAGAGAGACGGAGGGCGGCTCGTCTTGCAGAACCCGAGCTTCGCGACGGAGCGGCGCGCCCGTGGCGCCCTCGTCGTTCTCCGGGGAGGGTCCGGCAATGGGAAGGGAGCCCTGCACGGGCGTGCGGTGAGGGGGCGCGGGACGGCAGGGTGAGCCACCACGTCGCCGAAGCGCTTTGGGGGCTCCATCTGGTCCTCCCTCACACAGGCACTCGGCGTCAGGACTCGTTCGCGGCACGAGCCCCAGGCATCTCGAAGCAGCATCCTGTGGATCGGCTTGCCGCCCCGACTTCCTGCCTCGCGGCCCTGGGGCCCGGGAGCTGAGCATGAGAAACCCAAAATTAGCCTGGCAACGGATCCAACTGCATGTAGTTGTGGGCACCGCACTGCGGCGCCGCTTTCGGTGGAGCTCCCTTCGGGGCAACAAAACGTGTGAGGGGTGTGCCGAAACGGGCGGAGAACCACATGCGAACTCTGCCAATGGAGCCTCCAGTGGAGCTACTCATAGGGCCACGAAACGAATCAAACTTGAGCCGAAATGGGCGGGAAACCACATGCGAACCCTGCCGCTGGGGCCTTTGGTGGAGCTCCGTATGGGGCTACGAAACGCGTGACGGGTGTACCCAAATGGAGGGGGGGAACCTTATGCGAACCCTGACACTGGGGCCCTGGGTGGAGCTCCCTATGGGGCCACGAAGCGTGTGAGGGGTGTGCCGAAACGGGGGCGGGGAATCCGCATTCGAACCCTGCCACTGGGGCCTTCGGTGGAACTGCCCATGGGGCCACAAAGCGTGTGAGGGGTGTGTCTGAATGGGCGGGGAACTGCATGCGAAGCCTGCCACTGGGGCCCTCGGTGGAGCTCCCCATGGGGCCACGAAACGTGTGAGGGGTGTGACGACATCGTCGTGAGGAGGGCAGAGGCAGGGGTGGAGGAGAGAGGAGGGGAGGAGAGGAGGAACGAGACGCGGGGCGCTGCCTCTTCAAAACGAGGACCCAGCACCATAGGATGGTTGGGAACAAATTGCCTGGCGAAAGTTCCAATCATATGCAGCTGCTAGCACCGCACGACAAATGGAAACTAAGGGAAAGCGCTGCCAAGGAGACTGAGGCTTGAGCGGGAAGGACGGAGCGACGTTGCAGATGGGGCCGCAGAGGCCGGCCGGAACGCGTTAGAGCTGGATGAAACCCATTACGGCTGGTCCGCGCGTCTGTCGGCGAGACCCTGGGGGGCAGCATGCGGCGGGGCCTTCGGTGGAACTCCCTGTGAGGCCACGACGCGTGTGCGGAGTGTGCCGAAATGGGGCGGCGGTCACATGTGCGAACCCTGCCACTGAGGCCTTCGGTGGAGCTCCCCCTGTGGGGCCACGAAACGCGTGAGGTGTGCCGAAATGGGCGGGGAACCGCATGCGAGCCCTGCCACTGAGGCCTTCGGTGGAGCTCCCTGCGGGGCCACAAAGCGAATAAAAACAAAGCATAAAATAAAAGCGAATACCGCATGCGAACCCTGCCACTGGGGTCTTCGGTGGAGTTCCTTCAAGGGCCACGAAACGCATGACGGACGTGCCGACATGGAGACGGGTACTGCATGCGAACACTGCCACTGGGGCCTTCGGCAAGCTCCCCATGGGGCCGCGAAGCGTGTGAGGGGTGTGCCGCGATGGGCGGGGAACCACATACGAACCCTGCCACTGGAGTCTTCGGTGGAGCTCCCTACGGGGCCACGAGACGTGCGAGTAGTGTGCAGAAATGGAGGCGGGCACCACATCTAAAACCTGCCCCTGGGGCCTTCGATGGTGCCCACTCTATGGCCACGAAACGTGTGAAGGCTGTGCCGAAATGGGGGCGGGGAACCGCATACGAACCCTGCCACTGGGTCCTTCGGTGGAGCTCTCTATGGTGTGAGGAGTGTGCCGTACTTGGGGCGGGTACCTCATTCGAACCCTGCCACTGCGGCCTTCGGTGCAGCGCCCTATGCTGCCATGAAACGTGCGAAGGGTATGCCGAAATGGAGGCGGGCACAGCATGTGAACCTTGCCACTAAGGCCTTCAGTGGAGCTCCCTATAGGGCCACGAAACGTGTGAAGGGTGTGCCGAGGTGGAGGCGGGTTGCGCATGTAAACCCTGCCACTGGGGCCGTGGGTGAAGCTCCTTATGGGGCCACGAAACGCGTGAGGGATGTGCCGCGACGGGTGAGGGTACCGCCTGCGAAACCCACCACTGGGGCCCTCGGTGGAGCTACCACGGAGCCTGCAGAAGGTGTGCGGGACGTGCCGACATGGAGCGGGTACTGCATGCCAGCCATGTCACTGGGGCCTGCGGCGAAGCAGGGCCACGAAACGTGCCAGTGGCGTGCCGAAATGACATGCGGAGGGCAGAGGCCAGGTATGGGAGCAAGGAGGGGAGAGGGGGAGGAGGAAAGGAGAGGACGCGGGGCACCATCTCTTTAAAACGAATACCCAACACCACATGATGGTTTGGAACCAACAACATATTGAATTGTTTAACGACGCGGCGACAGATGGCTAAACCCCAGACTGCAAATCGGCACCCCCTCTCGGGACATCTGCTGGGGTGCGTTCTGGCCGGATTTTCAAAGCGACCCCAGTCGTGGCCACGAGGGCGACGCGGAGGCCCACAAAAAAAAATCCCAGAAGCATCGACCCTCGACCATGACCCTCCAAGGCACTTTTCTAGACTCAAGAACCAACAAACTAACGAACAAACAAAAAACATCCGCACCCCTTCGCGCCCGCGCAATGCAAGAGAGGAGGAAGATGCGAACGAAGACAAAAGCAGGACGAAGAAGAGGATGTTGACCACGATGACGAGAAGGACAAGGAGGAGGACGAGGAGAAGGAGGAACTCGGAACTCGATGATCCGGGGGAGCCCAACGAGGAAGCTACTGACAGGAGCGCGGAGTTGCACAAAGCCGCTTGCAGGCAACAAAAAAAGAAGACGAAGAGGAGAACGAGGACGAGGACGACGAGGGCGAGGGGGCGAGGAGAACGAGGATGACGGCGACGAGGGCAAGGGCGAGGGCGAGGGCGAAAAGGAGAACAACGACAATGACGAGGGCCAGGGCGAGGACGAGGGCGAGGGCGAGGACGATGACGAGGAGCGGAAAGGAAGGGCAAGGGCGAGGGCGAGGGCGAGGACGAGAACGCACGAGGGCGCAGACGAGGACGAGGAGGACGCGGAAATCGAGCAGCAGTAGCCCCAAAGGAGCCACCCAGCGGGGCCATGGCCGCGCGGGCGGGCACGAGCCCGGCGGCGGCCAGCGCCAGCAGCGCGCCGCGGCCGCGGCGGCACACGCGCGCGGGCCTGCCCAGGGGGAAGGGGGGGGGGCAGCGCAGGGCAAGAGAACACCGCCCGTGGCAACGCATGGGGGCCTCCCACGCCACCTTTGAAGGGGCCCTGAGACACGCAAATAAATAGACATAAATAAAAGGATTCCCCATATTTTCTTATATTTTCTGGGTTTCTGTCTTCCCCCCCACTGCCCATATTCTCCCATATCCTCTGGGAATCGACGATAAATTGTGTCTGTGTGTTTTTTCTCCTCCTGAAACTTGCTGGCTCGCGCAGACCAACGCTCCTCGGCGCTCTTCGGCGCTGCGGCCACGCTGCATCGACCGACGCCGACATGAAGTTACCTCGACGCTAGTTCGGCGCGATCTCGTCGACTGCCGGACGCGAATCGACGCTGATGCACTCTGAACAAACAAGGGCTACAACGACCGCACGAAAACCGACGCTTCAAATGTGTGCGCACGTGGAGGTCTTTCTGACCTGGGTCAATCCAGACCCGGGTCAGTCAGGCCTTGCAGAATCCGGCAACATCCTTCAAGATCCTGCGCCCAAACCCGGGTCAATGCGAAGGATCCTGCAAGACCCTGCAGGATCCTGCACCCAAACCCGTGTCAATGCGACCCTGGCCCTGCACGATCCTGCAAGATCGGGCGCTCTGGCGGACCCCCGTTTGCACTGACCCCCGCCCCAAGGCTCCCGAGCACGGATAGGGTGGGAGGGGCCATCCCTCCAGCGTCATTCTTCTCGAGGCTTGGAGTCGATAGTGGGGACAAATCACGGTGCGAGAGCGTAAGAAGCGAGTGAAAGAGTTGCGGAAGGACCGCAAGTTTGGTGGCAAAGGTGGCGTGGCGGTCGAGGGTCGGGCACAAGCTCAAGCAGCGGCAACAAGTTCGTGAGCAGCTTCGGCAAGGGCCGCTCACCCGACAAGAAGACTTCTGGCTGCCACGCACGTGGCCCGACCGGCCACTGGGCTGGCGACCCCTGCTGCCCGAAGCTGAAGGAGTGGAGGGCCGAGCAAGCCAAGAAGAAGTTGCAGCCGAAGTTCATGCCGTGAGACGCGATGGAGGTCGACCTGCTGGACACGAAGACGGGCAACGAGACGCTGGAGGCGAACGTCCCGAAGGTGTTCGAGGCGCTAGTGGCCACGGACGTCCTCGGGCACCTCGACGCGCCGGCGTGGTGCGAGGAGCGCGGCTTGCAAGGCGACGGCCGCGACGTCCGCTGCGCCACGTGCGAACGCGACTATGTAAAGATGGCGACCAACAAGGACGCTGAGGTGGCGGCACAGGAGGTGCTTCTCTCGTCTGCCACGATCGGCGGTCAGGGCGACAACGGCGGGCTAGATTCGGCATGCAACAGCGCGGTCTCGGGCGACGCGTACGCCATGAGGTTCGAGAACGGGTGCAAGGAGCTAGGGGCCAAGGACCAGATCAAAAAGGAGCCCCAGCTCGCCGTTCAGGTTCGGGAACGGCGAGAAGCAGGTCTCCAGGGAGCGCTGGACGGTTCCGGCCACGGTGTTCGACGTGGACGCCTACCCGACGTTCTCAGTCATTGAGGGCTCGCTGCTGCAGCTGCTGATCGGCGAGGACGCGCTCCGTGGCATGGGCGCGGACATCAACTTCGCGGAGGACACGTCCGACTCCGACAAGCTGGGGATCGCGCCCAAGCGCTTGAACGAGACAGGCGGAGGCCACCACGCGACGCCGATCTGCCCGCGAAACGGCTGGAGGCCTCCCGACGGGACGCCCGCCGACCGCGGCCGACGCGGCGATCAGGGCGCGGTCGAAGGCCGAGGAGGCTCTGATGACAGTGCGCTCGGAGCTTGCTGCACGCGAGGCTGACCGACGAGCTGAGGAGGAGGCCGCGCCCGAGGAACAAGAATGCGATTGGGACATGCCCGACCAGGTGCCCGACCAGATAGACGTCTCCCACCTGCAAGTGCGGGAGCGCCAGGACGACAACGCCCAGGCACTGAGGTCCTCGAACTGCGATGGCCCGAACTGGAAGCTGGCGAAGGCCCGCGAGACGTTTTGTGCAGACGCGGGGAACGTCATCGAGGAGCTGTATTGGATCGAGGGCCTACCGAGCGAGGAACTGTTCGAGCCGCTGGATCCTCCGAGGAACATCGCGACGAGGCTCCACTGGGAGCCAAACCTCGCGGGCCCGGCGTCTGAGCATCAAGGCGCTGATTGACCGGTTGATGGAGACGGGCGCAAAGGCGAGAAGGACCCCACGGGAGGAAGGCGAGGCGCTCGTGAGCGCCGAGGCCCCGCCGCCACCTCGGGCGGCTGAAGGATCAGGCAGCGCTGCGCCTGGAACTCCAAGTTCGACGGCGTCGAACGATTCGGCGAGGAGGCGCGCGCGGGTGCTGCCGCCGATTGGGATCAGGAACAAGCGGGAGCTCGTGGACTACGTTCGTGACTACGAGGTGCCGACGGACGGCGGCCCAGAGCTGATGACCATGCCGGCGTTGAAGAACGCGGCGCCCGCGCATGACGAGGCGCCGTTCGTTCGAGGTCGGTCGGCGCCCAGAGGACCAGCATCGACTGGCGCAGGACCTCGACCCCCGCCTTTTGACCATCGAGCGCGACATGCTGCCAGGGGCCCGTCGGCGCTCTCGAGGTGGTTGTTTGGAGCCACCATGCTGGGCATGGTGCTGCCAGCGAACCAGGCCGACCTGATCCCGACGGTGGAGAAGATGAAGAAAGGCACCAAGACGTTGATAAAAGATCAGCTGCACTCCTTGAAGCGCGACCTGGACACGTTCAACATCAAGTTCGAGGCGTACTTGACGGAGTTCGGGTCCCGCTTGATTCGTGGGAGGCCGGGTGCGAGGCAGCGATGAGCAAGGCGACCAAGTCTCAGCCTTGGATCACCGAGGTCTTCGCAACAAAAGTGGCAAGTATAAGGACGCGGCACGGCCGGGGAGCCCTACTATGAGGAGCTATTCACTGGAGTTCGGGGACGACCTGAGGTCCCTGGAGAGGCGGCGGGAGGTGTTGCGGGACATCATGACGAAGAAGCCGATGCTGGCGCTGATGGATTGCCCCTGCGCGCCCTGGAGTAACCTGAACTACTTTCAGAGGGGTCAGGCGAAGGTGCGCGAGAGGCAGCTCCAAGGCCAGCCGCTCCTCAAGTTTGTGGAGCAAGTGGCGAAGGCGAAGACGGATTACGGAGGTGCATGGCATATCGAGAACCCGAGGTCGTCTCGAGCATGGGGCGAGCCGAAGCTGCGGGAGCTCATCCAGCAGGGCTTCGCCGCGGAGGTGGACAAATGTATATACGGGCCCCTTTCGGAACGTGGAGGAGCGAGCGTCGGAAGCCCACGAGGTTTCTGGCGTCGCACGAGGAACTGCTGATCGAGCTCGAAAGACGGCGCCACTGCGCCCACTCCCACGACCTAGTCATGGGCGGCCCGAGCGCGCTGGAGGCGAGTGGAAGGTGCTCTGGAGGGGTAGCACCACGGAGAGGGAGATCGAGACGGAGCTGGAGGCGACGGCCGCTGCAGCGAAAATCACCTGGGCCAAGAACCAGCGGATCAACGAGTCGGGCTTTTCGCCAGCGCAGCTCGCGCTGGGAAGGCCCCAACAGCTGCCGCGGGGGCTGCTCAGCGAGCGCAAGCAATCCCAGCTCGCAGTGCACGACGCTGCGGACAACGACCCCAACATGACGAAGGGCTTGCAGGTCTACAGCACGGCGAAGGTTGCGCTGGAGAAGCTGGACACCACTAAGAGGTTGCTCGCAGTCGCCAGATGCCCCCCGACGCGAACGCGAAGCTTGGCGACGCGGTCCACTTCTACCGCGAAGGTAAGCGCAGGAATCGCTGGAGGAACGGCCCAGACTTAATCTTCAAGGCCTGGCACGGGCCGGCCGCGGTCAGCGGCGTCGAGCCGGCAGCCACCTACGTCTCGCACGAGGGCTTGTCGACCAAGCGCGACCCAGCGGCGGTCCGCCGCGCGTCGCCCGACCAGGCGCGGGGCATGGGTGCCATTGAGCATCTGGATATCATGGAGAAGGCGCTGCTCGACGCGGAGGGCGACGAGGAGGTCTACATGGAGGATGCGACCAGGGCGCGCGAGGAGGAGGTCGAAGCAGACCAAGGCGACGACGGTGGACCCGAGGTACTGGGCGAGGACACTCGGCCTTCTCAAGCAGAGGAGGCAACGGAGGACCACGTGGACACGGAGGAGCAGCAGGAACCGTTGGGGGAGATCACCGAGGCGGGCACGGCTGCTGCGATGGCTGGTGCCGCGGCCGAAGGCGAGACGGACCCGATCTCAAGCGCTGAGTTCTCGAGGAAGACTAGCTCTCAGCAGAGCGGGAGGACCGATCCCCTGAAGGAGGTTTCTCAGAGGCTGCGCGATCAGGGCGAAGACCCGGACAAGTCGAGGTTGCTGCGCGCGGCCAAGACCATTCAAAAGCGCGCGGGCGAAGTGCGAGAGCGACCGAGGCCGACGGCAGCTCGATCGACGCCGGCGGCGACCCTCATCCCTGAGGGTCAGTTCGGGCCCGATGGCAACTTCGCGCCGAGTACGCCGCCCATCCAGGAGGCATAGGCAGCTCAGGACCCGGCGGAGGACCAGACTCAGCCAGCGGAGGAAGAGCCGCCTCAGCAGGGACAGAAGCGTGACGCAGAGACGGCCGAGCTACCAGGAGCTCCAACTCGTGGAGGTCGTGACGGACCTCCAGAGCCCATGCGCCCCGACGAGGCGCCGCGGGCCAAGCCCCCGAGGTGGGCCGGAGAAGGTTTATGGATCAGCTGGAAGCGGTGGAACGGACCGACCCGAGGTTCGAGGCGATGCTTGCGCAGGGGCAGGCTCGGAAGATGAAGGCATGGAGCCGCATGGATCCGCCAGCCAAGGCGAGCTACGAGGAGGCAGCGGCGTCGCAATGGGCCAAGTGGACCGACACCGAGTCCGTGGAGGCGCTGCTGGAGCAATAGTCCGCCGAGCTCGAGGAGTCGAAGAAGCGCGAAGGCAAGGGCGACTACATCATGGGCACCCGGTGGACGTTGATGGAGAAGAACGACCCGCTGCGGACGGAGATGACAAACCTACCGCTGGGGGCGAACGCGAGGCTCGTGGTCAACAGTGGCGACCACGGGCGATCCGACGAGAAGGCGGTCGTTCGCGCGGGCGCTTCCTGTGCGACGACACAGTCGGAGATGATCCTGGCGCAGGTGGCGGCGCCACACCCGGAATGGAAATTCGGGCCCAAGGACGCGAGCGGCGCCTTGCCGAAGGGCGAGGTGGGTGAGCGCGGCCCGGTGGTTCGCGCTCGTCTACACGGACCTGCGCTCGTCGATTTTCCACAAGGTCGGCTTGCGAGAGTTCGGAAAGTCGTGTTTGGACTACCGACGGCGCCGAGGCTCTAGCACTTGAAGGTGCTTTCAGCGGCTCGCAAGCTGCGACTGAAGGTTTCTCGGTCGGACCGCGCCTTCCCGGTGCTGCACGACCCGAAGACGAAGAAGCGAGGGCCCTACAGCCTGCGGGGCTGCGCATGCATTCATTCACGTGGACGACTTCCTCTGGACGGGGAACGACAAGATGGCAAAGGTGATGGATGCTCTGGGCAAGGAGTTTGGCTTTGGCAGTGAGGAGTTCGATGAGTTCGCTTTCTGCAGCCGCCGCCTCAAGCGACAGCCAGGTGGAGCCATCCACAGCGACATGATGGAGCATGCGGCCAGCCTGGAGCCTGCGACTGCGCCCAGGAGTCGGCGCGCGGCGGCGAATCTGCCAATGAACGCGATGGAGTGGAAGCAATATAAGCAGGTGGCTGGCAAGATCAATCGGCTGGTGACGAAACTCAGGGTCGACTACTCGCACGACCTGGCGGCGCCGCAGCGCGAGAGGGCTCGCAGGGAAGGACCGATGGGCATCGGCTTTGACCAGGGCGAACCAGGCGCTGAGGGAGCTGAAGCGCGACCCCAAGCTCAAGATCGCGATGCGGCCGATCGACCTGCAACGGTTTGGCTCGGCGGGCGTGTCCGACAGCTCGCTCGGCAACGCGATGCCCGACGGCGCGGCGCTGCAGTCGGACCCGGCGACGGCGAAGATCGGCACCCAGGGCGGCTACCTCACGACGTTCGCTGACCGGACGGCGGCGTTGGCCGGTTCTCGCTGCTGGAGGGCAGGAGTCACATACGAAAGAGGGCCGCGAGAAGCTCCTACGCAGCGGAGGCGATGGCCGCGGGCGACGACGTGGGCGTGGCCCAACGAGTGCGCGATCACATCGCGGAAATGCTGCACGGTCCCGTGGCAAGGGGCGCTGGCATGAAGCTGTCTGGCTGGCAGGTGCACATGACAGTTGTGACGGGCAGCAGGCACGGCCACGACAGGCTCAACTCGGACGCGGGCGCTGGGAGCTCGGCGCAGAAGTCAGTGAACCTGGAGCTGGCGAGTATGGGGGAGATCCTGGACCACCGCAGGCAATGGTGAGGTGGACGGATGGCACGAACATGCTGAGCGATGTGCAGAAGAAGGACATGCCGGCCGACAACCTTCGAGAGGCGCTGACGCGTGGCACATGGAGTATCGAGTCTCGAGAGGAGATGGTTAAGACTGCAAGGCGTGTTGTCCGAGAGCGCTGACAGGCGCGCATGCGAGAGTTGATGAAGGACAAGAAGTTCACGCCAGGAGCGCTCGAGCCGTAGCGAGATGGACCGCGCGATCAAGGCAGCAACTCCCCAACAAAAGCTGCTCGCGCCTAGTGAGTGAAGACCGGACCCCTCTCTGTCCTCGTCCCAAGTTCTCTGTGCTGTGCCGAGGCTATTACATGTTTTGTACGCTCGCGTTTCAGGAACTGTATTCCTCTTCCTCCCCCCGCGGAATACGATTATCCGATTCTGCTCTTCGAAGCTGGTGTTGTACAGCGTTGCTGAAGAGATTTGATGACAGTATTAGCTGCTGGCAGAATTTGAAGTGGAGAAATCCCACCAGCCCTTTGGGCGTGAGTGGTTTAGAGAGCCCGCTCTGTCCTCAACCCCCCTTCTTCCCCTTCGGGGAGGGGTTTACCCCTCCCCCTACCCCCTCCCCCTGGGCCTGGAGAGGGACCCCCGCGGGTGGTCAGAGGGGTCTTTTTCGACTCCTGGGAGGGCTAAAAAACGACGACCCTCACGAGGATTCTGGCCCCGACGGGGGGAGGGAGATAGGCCCCTCTGCTCTTCTTCGAAGCCAAAATCATTGATTTTACTACGGTTTTGGCCCCATTTTGGCCTCCTGAGGGGGCCGCGCTCATCTTCCTTCATAGCAAAATCATTGATTTTACGCAGGTTTTGGCTTCATTTTGTCCTTCTCAGGGGGCAGCGCTCCTTTGCGCTTCTGAGGCGGTCGCAAGAGGCCCCAAGATGGCCCCAAGAGGCCCCCAGGAGCCTCCCAAGAGGCCTCCAAGAGGCCCCCAAGAGGCCCCCAAGAGACCCCCAGAGGCCCCCAAGAGGCCCCCAAGAGGCCCCCAAGAGGCCCCAAGAGGCCCCAAGAGGCCCCCAAGAGGCCCCCAAGAGGCTCCAAGAGGCCCCCAAGAGGCCCCACGAGGAGCCCGAACGACTCACACCAGGACGAGGGGCCCGAACGACTCACACCACGAAGAGCCCGAACGACTCACACCACAAGGAGGGGCCCGAACGACTCACACCAGGACGAGGCGCCCGAACGACTCACACCACGAGGAGCCCGAACGACTCACACCAGGACGAGGGCCCCGAACGACTCACACCACGAGGAGCCCGAACGACTCACACCAGGAGGAGGAGCCCGAACGACTCACACCAGGACGAAGGGCCCGAACAACTCACACCACGAGAAGCCCGAACGACTCACGCCAGGACGAAGAGCCCGAACGACTCAAACCACGACGAAGAGCCCGAACGACTCACACCAGGAAGAAGGGCCCGAACGACTCACACCAGGACGAGAGGCCCGGAGATATGCGGGGGCAGGCGGACACACGCCTGAAAAACACGACTGTCGGCATGCTTCGCAAGAGTTGCTGCTGTGAGATGGGCTGGTGGGGATACGCGAAGCGTGAAGAATTCGTGTTTCATTCTGCGGGTCGCTCCCGCCATCCATGTGCTAATTTACTTGTGTTCTGGAAACTGCTTTTGAGTCAGAAAGCGACGGGGACCAATCCACAAAAATGAAAGATCCGTGTCGTAAGAATGCTACTTCCCTGGATTATCTCCCCTGCCCACTCTCGGATAGCCTCTCTGTGCCCCGTTTGCCCCCCTATGCCTCAGCTGTCTCGCCGCTGCCGGCTTTGCTCAAGCCGGCTTGGGACGATTTGGTCACTGGAGCGGCCGAGAGAAACGACGCGCTCATCCCTCCGAGCCCTGCCGGGCTCCGCCGCCTGCCCCCACTGTGGGGCCGGGGAAAGACGCCGCCGGAGGCTACCCCGGTCTCGCACCAACGGCATTGATTGAGCTTGTACGCTCTTGTCTGTCCTCGGGGGCACCTCCGGGCCACATGGACAACGTGAGGAGGCAGATTCGCACCTTCGGTTTCTGCCAAAACCATGCGTCCAGTTTCCGGGACTCCCCCGCGACAGCAGACTCCGCCGGACCGCGCAGGTGAGAGCAGTCCGAGAATTACACCTGCCTGCAGCTGCCTGTCACTGCCGAGCCAAGACCTACCGTCTGCCCTGGCAGAGCCGCCCGCTCTCCGCACGGCATCTTCTCGCCTGCCCTGGGAGAGGAGGGGGACTAAGCGAGAGAAGGAGAAAACAAGTTAGGTGAGTTCGCGCCATGCGTGAGATCCGACGCATGCCACTCATCATTTCCAAATTCGCTGTATAAATATCTAGCCGTCGGCTGGGGTGTCCCAGGGAACCGTGGTGCCCAGCATGACCCCATCACGTGATGCGTAATGAGGACGGGGGCCATTGTACGTTGTAGACGGAGGTGGTGGCGGCGGATGGAAAAAAAGGATAGAAGGAGGACGAAGAAGAGTAAAAAGCAGCAGCAGCAGCAGCAGGGGTCGGAGGAGCGGGAGGAGCAGTTGGACCAGAGAATGGCGGAGGAGCACAAAGGAGAGATTGGCAATGACAAAGAACAAATCGGATCCAGAAACATAGCCTGCGCTGGGGCGGCGCGCCTGGGGGGAAGTGAGAGGGAAAGTCTTTCTCATACGGCAAGTTTCTCCCAGCAACCCCGGCCTTCGGAGAAGTCTTCTGCGTCTTCGGGAAAGGCTCAGAGAACTTCCAAGAACGCCGGAGG
>CAUYUJ010022390.1:85394-124284 GCA_963575745.1 Prorocentrum cordatum
CGCACGCGCGGGCGTCGACGCGGGCACCCGCGCGGCTCAGAAAGGCTCGCTTGGCCCTGCCTGCCGGCTTCCGATCCTATGCCCTGCCGAGGAGCTATCTGGGAAGAATATTCTGAAAAATTTCTGCACGCATGAGGGAGTGAAAATGCCCTGCAGACGCGCGGCATGACAGCCTTCAGCGCCACACTGCGGCTAGTACTAGCTCGGCGATAAAGTTTTCCGTGGGATCCAAGAGGGCACGAAGAAGGGAAAGGGAAAGGAAATAGCGGCACGACGATAAAGAATTACCTGGCTGCTCATGATGATGGTGAGTGGCAACGATCATGCTGATGATGCCGATCACTTCGAGATTGTTGCTTATGAG
The DNA here is from genome assembly GCA_963575745.1 of Prorocentrum cordatum. Lineage (NCBI taxonomy): Eukaryota > Dinophyceae > Prorocentrales > Prorocentraceae > Prorocentrum > Prorocentrum cordatum. Next base: position 85,759 of record CAUYUJ010022390.1, read on the forward strand.
CATGACGATGATTGCGATGAGACGGCGATGAAAGCGTTGATATTGATACAGACAAGGTTTATAAGATTGAAATGTTGATACTGGTAATGCAGGTGATGATGACTTCTTCAACGGCCAACTTGATCATGGTCATGATGATGCTGCTGGCGCGGGTGATCATGAGGAGAATAAGGAAAGTGATCAAATTGCCAAAACACGTATTCGCTGCCATGTTCGTGATGATAAGGATGCTTACGGCAATGAAGGAGATAAATAACTTTAGTTTCCTCCTCATGGTAAGCATGTTGATCACTATGCGAAGGCTGGTGGCAGTTATGATCGTAGAACTGATGTTAATAATGACGATCACCATGAGCATGACGATCACAAATGTTGTTGCTGATTATGACGACTTGATGTCTAAAAGCCGGATAGCGGAGACAGCTGGGCGGCAGCAGTCGGCGGGCGGCCATGAGGATGCTGAAATGGAAGCTCCGCAACGTCGCCGTGCTATATCTGCGAGTTTCCCAACCCAGCCCGGGGACTTGCAGGGGAACCTTCTGGGATGCTTCGCGAGGCCTTTGGGAAATGTCGGGAACTTGAGTGGCACTGACAGCTAGTGGTGCTGATCACGATGCTGATGGCGGTATTCTCGTTGGTGCTGTTGCGGAGAGTGGAATGACTGGGCAGTGTGACTGAATAAGTTCATAATCATCTTCATCAGCATTATTTATATTGGCAACATTAACACTGGGAGCCGGCGGTGAACTGGGAGCCGGCGGTAAACCGTCAACCAGGTCACCACCGGGGCCCTCGTAGAGTTCTCAACATACCGAATCAGCTCCCACCACGGCTACCAAGGCACTAGAAAGAAGCCTGCTCGGAACTCAGCGCGAAAACTCTGAAAATACATTTTCTGGGTTTTACAAAGTCGGTTTCTCCACGTCTTCTGACAATTATATTGCAGCTACAGACCTGAGAATTCGACAGGCGGACGCCGCATAACCCACTACACGTGAAAAAAATACTGGTTCTCGAAACGAATTGTCAAATCTCTTAGAATCTTCGAAAAACCTAAGCCAGGTTGTCACATGTCTGCTGGGGCCGGGTGGGCCAACTAGCTGCACCCCGCGCCGGAATTCCTCTAGCTCGTCGATGCCGAGGCTCTACGAGGTACTGTCAAGCTTGGTTACCGCCAGGATCTCGTAGAGCTCTCTCGTGCAATGCGGGCGCGGCAATCTCGCATTCCGCGCACGAGGGAGCGGTTGCCCGCATTGCACGAGGAAGCTCTACGAGCCCCCAGTGGTAACTAAGTTTGACGGGGCACTGCCGGTCCGCAAAGCTTCATCGCGCTTTTCGGCGCGCTGGCTAGTTGAGAAAGAGTTCGCGACGATAGTTTTGCATAATGGCTTGTAGAGCTTTTCTAACAGCGTTAACGCAACACTAGAAGATAATTTCGGCCAAACAATCCACACAGAAGTTTTGCATAATTCTACTCGGCTTCAATTCGATTTCTGGAAAGTGCAACATTCGTTACAGCTCCGTTCATGATGCATTTTCCGATATTGATCGAGCTAGCGATGTGCTAGAGAGCTGTTTGGCAGATCAATCGGGAGCGATACTCCAAAATGTCTTTAGTATCTGGATATCCAAACTCGGTCTGTGATCATAATTTGGTCGAACAACGACCTGTACTCTACTGACTGGGAGCTGGCGGTAAACCGTCAACCTTGGCTACCGCCGGGAACTCGTAGAGCTTCCTCGTGCAATGCGGGCGCGGCAATCTCGCATTGCGCGCGCGAGGGCGCGGTCTAATAGAGGAGGATGTGGAGGAGAAGAAGGAGCGAGGGAAAAGCATCTCTGGACAAAAAATGGACATACCAGACCGAGTTCAGGCGTCTGGACACTTTGAGCTAGCGCGCCTGTTGATTTCCTTCCGATTGCTGCGCCGAACAGCGTAAAGGAAACCATCACCGTCTCTAAAAAATTAGCAGAGTACGAATAGTTCTTCAGCCCGAGCGCTGATAGCAGACGGAGTTCAGGCGTCTGGATACTTTAAACTAGCAAGCCTAGTTATTTCCTCCCGATTGCCGTGCCGAACAGCTCTGTAGCTCATCTGCAACTCGGTTCAAGTCGAGACAACCAATACCATCTTCATAAAAGTTAGCAGAGTACGAATAGCTGTTCAGCCCCAGTGCTGATAGCAGACCGAGTTCAGGCGTCTAGATACTTCAGACTATCGCGCCTGATGATTTCCTTCCCATTGCTGTGCCGAACAGCTCTGTAGCTCATCTGCAACTCGATTCAAGTCGAGAACAAAAAACATCACTATCTCGAAAAATTAGCAGCGCACAAATAATGTTTCAGCCCAAGCGCTGATAGCAGACCGAGATCAGGGGTCTAGATACGTTAAACGAGCGCGTTTGATGATGTCTGATTTCTGTGCTGAACAGCTCTGCAGCTCATCTGCAGCTCGAGTTAAGTCAAGAGAGCCAGCACTATCTCCGAGAGAATAGCAGAGTAAGAATACTGGTTCAGCCCCAGCGCTGAGAGCAGAGCGCTTTGAGGCGTATACATACGTCTATCCTTCCAATTGCTGTGCCAAAGAGCTCTGTAGCTGATATGCAGCTCGAGTAAAGTCAAGAAATTCAGCATCATCCGCAAAAAATGGAATCCGAATACTTTCGTGGACCTAGCTCAGACAGAGCTCAGACCTCTAGATGCTGGATACGAACGCGCCTGATGATTCTGGGTGGATTAGCTGTGCAAACGAGCTCTATAGCGGTCCTACAGCTCGAGTTAAAATCGGAGAACCGACGCTACTTGTCAAAATGACTCGAACAGCTGATCCCGCCTGAATGCTTTTTGGCGGTAATAGGTGCCCCGTCGAGCTGAGATTTAAGATGGCGCGGGAATGAGATCGAAGATCACCGGCAAAATTATTAGAACTCTTCTAACGACCTGTTGAATTCCGAGGAATTGAATTTAAACCAAGCAGAATTATGCAAAACTTCCGTCGAGATTTTTTGGCCAGCTAGCCCCCCAGCGCGCCGGAATTACTCTTCTTAGGGATGCTACGAATCTCTATCGCGTCTGACGATTTCCTTCCAATTTCTGTGCCAAAGAGCTCTCTAGCTGATCTACAGCTCGAGTAAAGTCAATAAATTCAGCATCATCTTTGTTTAATTTTTAATGTATGTGTAAATAATATCTTTTGCTTTAAAGAAATAAAGAAAGGAAACACACAAAAAAAAGGAGTACGATTTTGTTTTTTCGGACCTGGCTCGAGTAGCAGGCCAAGTACAGATCTCTAGATCAGACGAACGCTTGATGATTCTGGATCGATTAGCTCTGCATACCAGCTCCGTAGCGGCCCTACAGCGAGTTAAGTTAAGGAAACCGACACCACTTTCAAAACTTGAAATCGGCGGTAAACCGTCAACCAGGTTACCGCCGGGAACCTCGTAGAGCTCTTCCCTTGCACGACGATCCTCGGAACTCATCAAGAAAGCTTCTGGGGCGAGAAACAAAAAAAACGAAAAATCACGTTTTTTCTGTTTTAATCTAACGTCGGTTCCGTCAAGTGTTTTGATAGTAATACTGCACCTACGGACCTGAGAATTTGACTGGCAAACGCGGAATAACCCACTACAGGTGCGAAAAATTTGGTTTCTCAAAATGAATTGTCAAATATCTTTCAAACTGGCGCCGGCGGTGAACTGTCAACCTGGTCACCGCGGGGAACCTCGTAGAGCTCCTTTCACGCGTGAAAGAGCTCAGAGTCGAAAGAGAGAGTTTCTGAAGGCATTTCTCGAAAAAATTGAACATTGATTTTTTCATGTCGAAATGAAGTTGGTTGCTCCAAGTGTTTGGGTAGTAGAAATGCGCCTGAAGAGCTCATATTAAGACGCAGAGGCTCTCATAACCTTTTACAGGTGCGAAAAATCTGCTTTCTCAAAATAAATTGTCAAATACCTTTGAAGTCTTGGCAAAAACGACCCAAAGTTGTCACATTGTCTCTTCTGGGTGACCGCCGGGACTCTCGTAGAGCTCTTTTCTCACACGGCGCTCCTCGGTAAGCATGAAGAAAGCGTCTAGAGCAAGACCTGAGAAACTCGAAAAATCACGTTTTTCTGTTTTTATCCAACGTCGGTTCCTCCAAGTGTTTCAATAGTAATACTGCACCTATGGGCCTGAAAATTTTACTGGCGGACGCGCCATAACCCACTACAGGTGCCGAAAATCTGCTTTCTCAAGATGAATTGTCAAATATCCTTCAATTTTTCGCAAAACCACCCAAAAGTTATCACTTTGTCCTTTCTGGCCGGCCGGGTCGGCCCACTGGGCGCCGGCGGTAAACCGTCAACCTTTCTTACCGCCGGGGGACTCGTAGGGCTTGCTGACAATATAATGTGGAAAAAATGCAGAGAACGAATAGTTTTCAGCCCAAGCGATTTCAGACCTCTCGATGCAACAGCCGAACGCCCCCGATGCTTCTGGATTGTCTTCTTTACGAGCTCTGTAGCTCTCCTACAGCCCGAGTTACGTGCGTAAATCGACAGCACCTCTCAAGATGACTCTAACAAAACGAATAGTTTGGCAACCCAGCTCGAGTATCAAACCGAGTTCAGACCTCTGAATGCGACAGGACGCGTCTGATGTCTGCGAATCGACTCCTGTGATTACCAGCCCTGCAGCCAGCCCGAGTTACGTGCGTAAATCGACAGCACCTCTCATGATGACTCGAACAATACAATAGTTTCGCGGACTAGTTCGGCCAGCGAGTTCCGAGCTCTGGATTCGACAGGCGGACGCGCCTGATGTCTTCAAATCGATTCCTGACCACCAGCACTGTAGCCCCCCCCCCCCCCCAGCCCGAGTTGAGTGCAGAAAACCGAGAGCACTTCTCAAGATAACTCGAACAATACGAATAGTTTCGCGATTCTAGATCGAGCAGCAGACCGAGTTCAGAGCTCTCGATTCAACAGACAAATGCGACTGATGATTCTGAATCGGTTTCTGTAAGTATCACCTCTGCACCTGTCCTGTAGCTCGAGTTAAGTACAGAAAACCGAGAGCGTCTGTCAAGATGACCCGAACAATACGAATAGTTTCGCGAACCTAGCTCGGCTAGCAGACCGAGTTCAGACCTCTAGATTCAACAGGCGAACGCGCCTGATGATTCTGAATCGATTAGCTGTGCTTACCAGCTCTGTAGCTGTCCTGAAGCTCGAGTTATCTTCAGAAAACCGTCATCGCGTGTCAAGATGACCCGAAACGGGCGATCCCGCCTGCCTGCTTTTTGGCAGTAAAAGGTACCCGATCGAGCTGAGATCAAGATGGCGAGCGGGAATAAGATCGAATATCATGGGAAAAAATACTAGAGCTCAAACGACTTGTTGAATTTCGAGAACAAATTTTCAACCGACCAAAAATCAGCAAAAGGTCCGTCGAGATCTTTCTTGCCAACTAGCTCTCCAGCGCCCCGGAATTACTCTTAAGCTTCCAGCAATAACTTGCGAAGGGAAGCTCTACGAGTTAGTTATCACTGGGAACCGGCGGTAAACCGTCAACCAGGTCACCGCCGGGGCCCTCGTAGAGCTCTTTTCTCAGACGGCGCTCCTCGGTAAGCATGAAGAAAGCGTGTAGAGCAAGACCTGAGAAACTCGAAAAATCACGTTTTTCTGTTTTTATTGAACCTCGCTTCCCCCAAGTGTTTTAATAGTAATACTGCAGCTACGGACCTGGAAATTTTACTGGCACGCGCGGCATAACCCACTGCAGGTGGGAAAAATCTAAGTTCTCAAAATGAATTGTCAAATATCTTTCAGATCTTAGCAAAACCGACCCAAAGTCACCACATTGTCTCTTTTGGTCGGGTCGGCCAACTTGGCGCCGGCGGTAAACCGTCAACCTTTCTTACCGCCGGGGGACTCGTAGAGCTTCCTGACAATATATAATGTGGAAAGAAAATTGCAGAGAACGAATAGTTTTTCAGCCCAAGCGATTTCAGACCTCTCGATGCAACAGCCGAACGCCCCCGATGGTTCTGGATTGTCTTCTTTAGGAGCTCTGTAGCTCTCCTACAGCCCGAGTTACTTGCGTAAATCGACAGCACCTCTCAAGATGACTCTAACAAAACGAACAGTTTAGCAACCCAGCTCGAGTATCAAACCGAGTTCAGACCTCTGAATGCGACAGGCGGACGCGTCTGATGTCTGCAAATCGACTCCTGTGATTACCAGCCCTGTAGCCCCCTACAGGCCGAGTTGAGTGCAGAAAACCGACAGCACGTCTCAGGATCACTTGAAGAGTACAATAGTTTTGCGGACCTAGTTCGGGGAGCAGACCGAGTTCCGAGCTCTGGATTCGACAGGCGGACGCGCCTGACTGGAACCGGCGGTAAACCGTCAACCAGGTTACCGCCGGGGTCCTCGTAGAGCTCTTTTCTCGCACGGCGCTCCTCGGTACATATGCAGGAAAACTCTGGAGCAAGACCCCAAAAACTCGAAAAATCACATTTTATGTTTGCATCAAAAGACGGTTCCACCAAGTGTTTTCATCCAATAGTTTTTCGGACCTAGCTCGGGTAGCAGACCGAGTTCAGACCTCTCGATGCAACAAACGCACGCGCCAAATAATACAATCATTTCATGTGCGTACCAGCTCTGTGGCAATTCTGAACCGTGTGTTTATTAGTAAAGAAAACCGACAGCACTCGTCAAAATCACTCGAAGAATACGAATAGGTTTGCGGACCTAGCTCGAGCACCAGACCGAGTTCAGAGCTCTAGATGGACAGACAAACGCGCCTGATAATTTCCAATCGGTTCCTGTAAGTGTCAGCTCTGTAGCTGTCCAAAATCTCGAGATAAGTATAGAAAACCGTCGATGCGTGTCAAGATGACTCGAAACGGCCGTCGGTTTCCGTCGGTTCCAGGCTACGGACCTCAGAATTTAACTGGCATCCGCGGCATAACCCACTACACGTGAGAAAAATACCGGTTCTCAAAACGAATTTTCAAATTTTTCGCAAAGATTCAAAAACTGACCCAAAGTTAACACACTGGGCGCCGGCGCTAAACCGTCAACCTTCCTTACCGCCGGGGGACTCGTAGAGCTTCCTGACCATATATAATGTCGAAAAAAATGCAGAGAACGAATAGTTTTTCAGCCAAAACGATTTCAGACCTCTCGATGCAACAGCCAAACGCCCCTCATGCTTCTGGATCGTTTTCTGCGCGCACGAGCTCCGTAGCTCTCCTGCAGCCCGAGTTGCTTGCGAAAATCGACAGCGCCTCTCAAGATCACTCGAACAATACAACTAGTTTCGCGAATCTAGCTCGAGTATCAAACCGAGTTCAGACATATGAATGCAACAGGCGAACGCGCCTGATGTCTCCGAATCGATTCCTGTGATTACCAGCCCTGCAGCCCCCTTACAGCCCGAGTTAAGTGCAGAAAATCGACAGCACCTCTGAAGATGATTCGAACAATACGAATAGTTTCGCGGACCTAGCTCGGGCAGCAGGCCGAGTTCAGGGCTCTGAATGCAACAGACGGACGCGACTGATGTCTCCGAATCGATTCCAGTGATTACCAGCCCTGCAGCCCCCTTGCAGCTCGAGTTAAGTGCAGAAAACGGACAGCACCTCTCAACGAATACGAATAGTTTTGCGGACCTAGCTCGGGCAGCACACCGATTTCTGAGCTCTGGATTCGGCAGGCGGACGCGCCTGATGTCTCCGAATCGATTCCTGTCAGTACGAGCCCTGTAGCCCCCCTACAGCCCGAGTTAAGTGCAGAAAACTGACAGCACCTCTGAAGATGACTCGAGCAACACGACTAGTTTCGCGAACCCAGCTCGGGCAGCAGACCCAGTTCAGACCTCCAGATGAAACAGACGAACGCGCCTGATGATTCGCAATCGATATCTGTGAGAATGAGCTCTGTAGCTGCCCTACAGCTCGAGTTAAGTACAAGATACCGGAAAAGCATACCAAGATGACTCGAACCAGCCGATCCCGCCGCGACGCTTTTTTGCAAAAATATTCCGATCGAGCTGAGGTTAAGACGGCGAGCGGGGATAAGATCGAATATAATCAGAAAAATACTAAAGCTCAAACGAATTGTTGACTTTCGAGAACAAAATTTTCAACCGACCGAAAGTCAGCAAAAGATCCGTCGAGATTTTTCTTGCCAACTAGCTCTCCAGCGCGCCGGAACTGGGAGCGGCGGTAAACGTCAACCAGGTCACCGCCAGGGTCTCGTAGAGCTCTTTTCTCGCACAGTGCTTCTCGGTACATATGCAGGAAGACTCTGGAGCAAGATCCCAAAAACTCGAATAATCACGTTTATGTTTTCATCGAAAAACGGTTGCGCCAAGTGTTCTGATAGCAACACTGCCCCTACGGGCATAAGAATTTGGTTGGCTAACGCGAAATGACCCACTACAGGTGCGAAATACCGGTTCTCAAAATGAATGTTCAAATCTCTCACCAAGTTTGTCCAACCGACCCAAAGTTCGCACATTGTCCGTCGGGGCCGGGTCGGCCAACTAGCTGCACCCCGCGCAAGAATTCCTCTAGCTCATCGATGCCGAAGAGCTCTACGAGGTACTGGCACCGGCGGTGAACCGTGAACGCGGTCACCGCCGGGAACCTCGTAGAGCTCCTTCCACGCGTGAGGGTGCTCGGAGTCGAAGGAGAGAGCTCTGGAGGCATTTCTCAAAAGAACGAACATTTATTTTTTTCGTGTCGACATAGAGTTGGTTTCGCCAAGTGTTTTGATAGTAAAAGTGCGCCTACAGAGCTCATATTAAGACGCAGAGGCCCTCACAGTCGTCTAAAGGTGCGGAAAATCTGGTTTTTCAAAATGAATTGTCGAAAATCTTTTCAAACCTGGGAATTCGTAGAGCTCCCTGACATGGCGAAAAAAAAAAAAAAAAAAAAAAAAAAAAAAAAAAAAAAAAAAAAAAAAAAAAAAAGTTTTTCAGCCCAAGCAATTTCAGACCTCTCGGATGCAACAGCCGAACGCCCCCGATGCTTCTGGATTGTCTTCTGTACGAGCTCTGTAGCTCTCCTACAGCCCGAGTTACGTGCGTAAATCGACAGCACCTCTCAAGATGACTCGAACAATACGAATAGTTTGGCAAACCTAGCTCGAGTATCAGACGAGTTCAGACCTCTCTGCATGCGACAGGCGGACGCGTCTGATGTCTCTGAATCGATTCCTGTGATTACCAGCCCTGCAGCCCCCCCTACAGCCCGAGTTAAGTGCAGGAAACCGACAGCACCTCTCAGGATGACTCGAACAATACGAATAGCTTCGCGGACCTAGTTCGGACAGCAGACAGAGTTCGGAGCTCTGGATTCGAAAGGCGGACGCGCCTGATGTCTCCGAATCGATTCCAGCGGTTACCAGCCATGCAGCCCCCCTACAGCCCGAGATAAGTGCAGAGAACCGACAGCATCTCTCCAGATGACTCGAACAATACGAATAGTTTCGCGATTCTAGATCGGGCATCAGACCGAGTTCAGAGCTCTGGATTCAACAGACAACGGCCACTGATGATTCTGAATCAGATTCTGTACGTATCAGCTCTGTAGCTGTCCTGTAGCTCGAGTTAAGTACAGAAGACCGAGAGCGTCTGTCAAGATGACTCGAATAATACGAATAGGTTTGCGGACCTAGCTCGGCCTGATCATTCTGGATCGATTAGCTGTGCTTATCAGCTCTGTAGCTGTTCTAAAGCTCGAGTTATCTTGAGAAAACCGTCACCGCGTGACAAGATGACCCGAAACGGCCGATCCCGCCTGCACGCTTTTTGGCAGTAAAAGGTACCCGATCGAGCTGAGATCAAGACGGCGAGCGGGAATCAGATCGAACATCACGGGAAAATATACTAGAGCTCTAACGAATGTTCAAATTTTGAGAACAAAATTTTCAACCGACCAAAGTCACCAAAAGGTCCGTCGAGATTTGCCTTGCCAACTAGCTGTCCACCGCCCTGGAATTACTCTTAAGCTTCCAGCAATAACTGGGCGCCGGCGGTAAACCGTCAACCTTTCTTACCGCCGGGGAACTCGTAGAGCTTCCTGACAACATATAATGTCGAAAAAAAATTACACCGAAAAAAAAGTTTTTCAGCCCAAGCAATCAGACCTCTCGGATGCAACAGCCGAAACGCCCCCGATGCTTCTGGATTATGTACGAGCTCTGTAGCTCTCCTACAGTCCGAGTTACGTGCGTAAATCGACAGCACCTCTCAAGATGACTCGAACAATACGAATAGTTTGACAAACCTAGCTCGAGTATCAGATCGAGTTCAGACCTCTGCATGCGACAGGCGGACGCGTCTGATGTCTCTGGATCGATTCCACTGATTACCAGCCCTGCAGCCCCCCCTACAGCCCGAGTTAAGTGCAGGAAACCGACAGCATCTCTCAGGACTCAAACAATACGAATAGTTTCGCAGACCTAGTTCGGGCACAGACAGAGTTCAGACCTCTAAATTCGAGAGGCGGACGCGCCTGATGTCTCCGAATCGATTCCAGTGATTACCAGCCATGCAGCACCCCTACAGCCCGAGTTAAGTGCAGAGAACCGACAGCATCTCTCAAGATGACTCGAACAATACGAATAGTTTCGCGATTCTAGATCGGGCAGCAGACCGAGTTCAGAAATCTGCATTCAACAGACAACGGCCACTGATGATTCCGAATCAGATTCTGTACGCATCAGCTCTGTAGCTGTTCTGAAGCTCGAGTTAAGTACAGGAAACCGAGAGTGTCTGTCAAGATGACTCGAATAGGTTTCCGGACCTAGCTCGGCTAGCAGACCGAGTTGAAACCTCTGGGTTCAACAGACAAACGCGCCTTCTGAATCGATTAGCTGTCGGTTTTCTGTACTTAGCTCGAGCTACAGGACAGCTACAGAGCTGATACGTACAGAATCTGATTCAGAATCATCAGTGGCCGTTGTCTGTTGAATCCAGAGCTCTGAACTCGGTCTGCTGCCCGATCTAGAATCGCGAGACTATTCGTATTGTTCGAGTCATCTTGAGAGATGCTGTCGGTTCTCTGCACTTAACTCGGGCTGTAGGGGGGCTGCATGGCTGGTAATCACTGGAATCGATTCGGAGACATCAGGCGCGCCCGCCTTTCGAATCCGGAGCTCCGAACTCTGTCTGCTGCCCGAACTAGGTCCGCGAAGCTATTCGTATTGTTCGAGTCATCCTGAGAGGTGCTGTCGGTTTCTTGCACTTAACTCGGGCTGTAGGGGGGGCTGCACGGCTGGTACTCAGGAATCGATTCAGAGACATCAGACGCGTCCGCCTGTCGCATGCAGAGGTCTGAACTCGATATGATACTCGAGCTAGGTTTGCCAAACTATTTGTATTGTTCGAGTCATCTTGAGAGGTGCTGTCAATTCACGCACGTAACTCGGGCTGTAGGAAAGCACTGGGGGCGTTCGGCTGTTGCATCCGAGAGGTCTGAAATTGCTTGGGCTGAAAAACTATTTTTTTTTTGTGTAATTTTTTTTCGACATTATATGTTGTCAGGAAGCTCTACGAGTCCCCCGGCGGTAAGAAAGGTTGACGGTTTACCGCCGGCGCCCAGTACAAAATACCGACAACGCGTATCAAGCCGATCCCGCCGCGAGGCTTTTTTGCAGTAATATCTATCCGATCGAGCTGAGATCAAGATGGCGAGCGGGAATAAGATCGAATATGGTGGGAAAAATACTAGAGCTCTAACGAATGTTGAAATTTCGAGAAGAAAACTGGGCGCCGGCGGTAAACCGTCAACCTTCGTTTTTTTTTGGGGAGGCTGACCAGGCACCGAGCGCCCCAGCGCCCGTTAAGTGCCTACCTAGTCTCTCTGCAGCTGGAGGTCTTGGGCCACCTGGACTGCGGCCCGCAAGAGGCCCTCGAGACCCGAAAGCTCAGCGTCAGTGATACTGCTATGGGAGGGGAGTGCCTGTGCACAACGCCCTACTATTTCCCATATGATTGGACAAGGAGAGGAGGCTTGGGGGAAGAGGGAGACTACACGAGCTCTCTTATCTCTATGCTCAGGGTCAGGGTAAGGGTCATGGAATCGAGGAATATATCCAATCTGCAGAAACCAGCCAACGCCCACACCTTGGGCACACACTCCGCCGTCGAAGGATCCGCGGAGGCCAATAACTCGAAAGTTGTCTCGGACATCAGAACGAAAGATATGGTGGTGGAACAGCTCTCTGAATATCTGGCCTTCCCGTGCTAAGTGGGTAAGTTCATCAGCTACTGTGTTACTCTCTCGATATATGTGTCGAATGAAGTCGTTGCCCCATGAGGGGGGTCGTATTCCTTCCTCCTCCAACTCTTCCAAAAGAGAAATAATATTTGCCACCCGCCTACGATAAGAAGCCCCATCTCCTCCTTCTCCTCCCTCAACCTTCCAGAGACCATTGATCCAGTTACAGATAAGAAGCGAATCGCCCGTCAGCTCGAGACCGATCCCATCATCACTCAGATCCCAAGTCGGCTCCTGTTCATTGTTCGAGGCCAATCTCTGGGCCAGCTTCTCGGACTCCTTCGCCGACAACGGACGAGCCAACATCTCCTCCCCCCTCTCCTTTATGTAGTCTCCTCTCCCTCCAGTTCCTCCACGGACAACAAACAAGTCAAACAGAGACCCCAAAGTACAAGCTTCCAGGAACTGCCTGCAATACTGAACGAAGTCAGAGTAAGAGAAAGAGCACGCCCTCCACCACCGATCCTCCAGATTCACAAACGAGGGAAATATCGTCTGGAACATGAAACACCAAGGATGTTCACCCGTCGCCTGCCCCTTAGTACTGCCTAATCGTGTCAGTTTCGAGGCCTCCTTCCACTTCCACTGTGAACGCCAATATTTTGACTCCAGTGTCCTTTTCTCCTCCCACCTCGGGGTACAGCACATCAGAAGCCGGCGTGCGTCACGATGCGCACGAGGATACACCGTCTGTTGTCCAGGTCCAGGAACAGCCACCCTCCGACGTTTCGGGGGGGGCCTGGGGGAATCCCTAGGCCCCCCCCGCTCACAGGGAACTTCAACATCTCGAGAAGAAGAGGCCCTATCAGAGGGCATAGCAGAAGAGACCATCCCATGCATATCTGAAGAGACAGCGCCCATCCCATTCGTATCTGAGGAGACTGCGCCCATCCCATTAGTAACTGCAGAGACAGCACCCATCCCACTGGTAACTGAAGAGACTCCCACCATCCCATTAGTAACTGAAGAGACCACACCCATCCCACTGGTAACTGGAGAGACCATCCCATGCATATCAGAGACAGCACCCATCCCACTGGTAACTGAAGAGACTCCCACCATCCCACCAGTAACTGAAGAGACCACATCCATCCCACTGGTAACTGGAGAGACCATCCCATGCATATCAGAAGAGACCACACCCATCCCATTCATATCTGAAGAGACTGCACCCATCCCACTAGTAACTGAAGAGACAGCCCCCATCCCATTGGTAACTGAAGAGACCTCCCCCATCCCATTGGTAACTAGAGAGCCCGCGACCATTCCTGGGCTCAGCTCCGACTCAGGAATCTGATATCCGCTGTCGACATTAGCTCCAAAATATGATGCTATGTCAGCTCCAAGCTGCCACAAGGAATAAAGAACTCTCTGCACTGCACTCTGGCACTTTGCTTCAAAGAACATCCGTCTAGCAATTCTGAGTCGAGCTGGCTTCCAAACAACCCAACTTTCGGAGGCTGGCTTTTGGGGTGACGTCATCTGGTAAAGACAATTTCCCTCAAAGACATTCAGGCTCTGCAAGGAGTCCCTGTCCCAAGGGACTCGTAGAGCTTCCTGAGCATATATAATGTCGAAACAAATTGCAGAGAACGAATAGTTTTTCAGCCTACACGATATCAGACCTCTCGATGCGCCAAACGCCCCTTATCCGTCTGAATCGTTCCTGTGCGCACGAGCTCTGTAGCTCTCCTACAGCCCGAGTTACGTGCGAAAATCGACAACACCTCTCAAGATCACTCGAACAATACAAATAGTTTCGCGAATCTAGCTCGAGTATCAGACCGAGTTCAGACATCTCAATGGAACAGGCGGACGCGCCTGATGTCTCCCCAATCGATTCCTGTGATTACCAGCCATGCAGCCCTCCTACAGCCGGAGTTAAGTGCAGAAAATCGACAGCACCTCTGAAGATGACTCGAACAATACGAATAGTTTCGCAAAGCTAGCTCGGGCAGGAGGCCGAGTTCAGGGCACAGGTGGACGCGAGTGATATCTCCGATTCCAGTGATTACCAGCCCTGCAGCCCCCTTACAGCTCGAGTTAAGTGCAGAAAACGAACAGCATCTCTCAAGATGACTCGACGAATACGAATAGTATTGCGAACCTAGCTCGTGCGACAGGCGGACGCGTCTGATGTCTGCGAATCGACGCCTGTCATTACCAGCACTGGGCGCCTGCGGTAAACCGTCAACCTTGGTTACCGCCGGGGAACTCGTAGAGCTTCCTAGCTCGACTTAAGTTGATAAAACCGACAGCACCTACCGACATTCTGACTTACCTCTGAATGCGACAGGCGGACGCGTCTCATGTCTGCGAATCGACTCCTGTCATTACCAGCGCTGGAGCCCCCCTACAGCCCGAGCTAAGTGCAGAAAACCGACAGGATCTCTCAGGATGACTCGAACAATACAATAGTTTTGCAGAGCTACTTCGGGCAGCAGACCCAGTTCCGAGACGCGCATGATCTCTTCGAATCGATTCATGTGAGAACCAGCACTGTAGCCTGCTCTCAGCGCAAGTTGAGTAAAGAAAACCGAGAGCATCTCTCAAGATGACTCGAACAATACGAATAATTTCGCGAGTCTAGATCGGGCAGCTGACCGAGTTCAGGGCTCTGGATTCGACAGACAAACGCAACTGACAATTCTGAAGCAGTTTGTGAAAATCAGCTTTGTAGCTGTCATACAGCTCGAGTTAAATACAGAAAATTGAAAGTTTCTGTCAAAATGACTCGAATACTACGAATAGGTTTGCGAACCTAGCTCGGCTCACAGACCGAGTTCAGACCTCTAACTTAGACAGGCGAAAGCGCCTAATCATTCTGCATCGATTAGCTGTGCTCACCAGCTCTGTAGCTGCTCTACAGCTCGAGTTATGTTCAGAAAACCGTTAGCGCGTATCAAGATGACTCAAAACGGCCGATCCCGCCAGAGTGCTTTTCGATAGTAATATTCACCCGATCGAGCTGAGATCAAGATGGCGAGCGGGAATAAGATCGAATATCACGGGAAAAAATACTAGGGCTCTAACGAATTGTTGAATTTCGAGAACCAATTTTTCAACCGACCAAAAGTCACCAAAAGTTCCGTCGAGATTTTTCTTGCCAACTCTCTAGCGCGCCGGAATTACTCTTAAGCTTCCAGCAACTAGCTTAGGGAACCTCTACGAGTCACTGAGTTCGGACAGCAGACCGAGTTCCGAGCTCTCGATTCCACAGGCGGACGCGTCTGATGTCTCTACATCGATTGTTCTCACCACCAGTACTGGGCGCCGGCGGTAAACCGTCAACCTTTATTACCGCCGGGGGACTCGTGGAGCTTCCTGACAATATATAATGTGGAAAAGAATTTCAGAGAACGACTAGTTTTTCAGCCCAAGCGATTATAGACCTCTCAAGATGACTCTAACAAAACAAACGAACAGTTTTCCAATCGAGCTCGAGTATGAAACCGAGTTCAGACCTCTGAATGCGACAGGCGGACGCGTCTGATGTCTGCGGATCGATTCCTGTGATTACCAGCTCTGCAGCCCCCCATACAGCCTGAGTTAAGTGCAGAAAACCGAGAGTACCTCTCAGGATGACTCGAATAATACAACAGTTTCGCGGATCTCGTTCGAGCAGCAGACCGAGTTCCGAGCTCTCGGTTCGACGAACGGACGCGTCTGATGTCTCGAAATCGATTCCTGTGACCAGCAGCACTGTAGCCCTCCCCCAGCACGATTTCAGTACAGAAAGCCGAGAGCACTTCTCAAGATGACTCGAACAATACCAATAGGTTCGCGAACCTAGCTCGGGGAGCAGGCCGAGTTCAGAGCTCTTGATTCAACAGACGAACGCGCCTGATAATTCACAATCGATTTCTGTGATTATCAGCTCTGTGGCTGCCCTACAGATCGAGTTAAGTACGAAAAACCGAGAGCGTCTGCTACAATGACTCGAATAATACGAATAGGTTGCGACCCTAGCTCGGCTAGCAGACCGAGTTCAGACCTCTGGATTCAACAGGCGAACGCGCCTGATCATTCTGAATGCATTAGCTGTGCTGACCAGCTCTGTAGTTGTCCTGAAGCTCGAGTTATCTTGAGAAAACCGACAGCGCGTATCAAGATGACTCGAAACGGCCGTTCCCGCCTGCCTGCTTTTTGGCCTTCAAAGTTACCCGATCGAGCTGAGATCAAGATGGCGAGCGGGAATAAGATCGAATATCATGGGAAAAAATACTAGAGCTCTAACGAATTGTCAAATTTTGAGAACAAAATTTTCAACCGACCAAAAGTCACCAAAAGGTCCGTCGAGATTTTTCTTGCCAACTAGCTCTCCAGCTCCCCGGAATTACTCTTAAGCTTCCAGCTATAACTAGCTAAGGGAAGCTCTACGAGTTATTTCTCGAAAAAGAGCCGGAATTCCTCTAGCTCATCGATGCCGAAGAGTCTACGAGTATTCGTTGCGTCCAAAACCCGGAGAGCAACTGGGCGCCGGCGGTAAACCGTCAACCTGGTTACCGCCGGGGGCCTCGTAGAGCTCTTTTCATGCCCAGCTCCTCGGAACACGTGAAGCAAGCTTAAGCGAGAGCCAAAAAACTTTAAAAAATCGATCGCATACAAATAGTTGTGCGAACTTAGCTCGAGAAGCAGACTCTGTTCAGAGCTCTAGATGCTTCAGCCAAACGCCCTTGATGATTATGTATCGGTTTCTGTGCGCACCACCTCTGTAGCTGTGCTACAGCTAGAGCTAAGTGCAGAATACCGACAGCGCCTCTAAAGAGAACTTGAGACATACGAATAGTGTTGTGGACCTAGCTCGACTTGCAGAACGAGTTCAGGCCTCTCGACGCAACAGACGCAAGCGCCTGGTGCTACTGAATCAGTTTATGTGCGCACCAGCTCTGTAGCTCCTCTGAATCTTGAGTTGAGTACAGAAAACCGGCATCACTGGTGAAGATGACTTTTACGGACCTAGCTCGAATAGCAGACCGAGTTCAGGCCTCTAGATGCAACAGGCGAACGCGCCTGATCATTCTGAATCGGTTTCTGTAAGCATCAGCTCTGTGGCTCTCGAAATCTCGAGTTAAGTACAGAAAGCCGTGAACGCGTGTCAAGATGACTCGGAACGCAGTTGGTTCCAGCAAGTCTTTTGATATTAATATTGCAGCTACGGACCTGAGAATTTAACTGGCAGACGCGGCATAACCCACTACACGTGAGAAAAATACCAGTTCTCAAAATGAATTGTCAAATATCTTTCAAATGAAAGCAAAACCGACCCAAGGTTATCACATTGTCTCTTTTGGTCGGGTCGGCCAACTAGCTCCACCCCGCGCAGGAATTCCTCTAGCTCATCGATACCGAAGAGCTCTACGAGGTATTTTTGGACTGCCAACGTGAAGTCGGTCCCTGGCTTCGCTCGGGAGAAATTTTCGACGGATTGAACTAAGAATTTGTGAGGTAACTTCTGTAATGCCAAGCTTCGCTCTGCGCAAATAGCAGCCCAAACGAATTGTTAGAACTGCAAAATCGGCTGAGCCAGGCCGCGGAAGGTATGATCGCGTCCCTTTTCGACATTTCGCCAACTAGCTCCACCCTGTCGCCGAATTCCTCTAGCTCTTCTACCATCAGAGCTCTACGAGGCACTAGAAGTGCAAGCAGACGCCTGAGAGAACTAGAAGTGCAAGCAGATAGCTTCTGATGGCATTTTCTGCAAAACTGGAAAATTGCATTTTGGACTGCCAACGTGAAGTCGGTCCCTGGCTTCGCTCGGGAGAATTTTTCGACGGAATGAACTAAGAATTTGTGAAGTAACTTCTGTAATGCCAAACTTCGCTCTGCGTAAATAGTAGCCCAAACGAATTGTTAGAACTGCAAAATCGACTGAGCCTGGCCGCGGAAGGTATGATCGCGTCCCTTTTCGACATTTCGCCAACTAGCTCCACCCTGTCGCCGAACTGGGCGCCGGCGGTAAACCGTCAACCTTGGTTACCGCCGGGAGACTCGTAGAGCTTCCTAACTCAACTTGAGTTGAGAGAACAGACAGCACTTACCAACCATCTGACTTATCTTGAAGTTTTTGACCTCTGAATGCGACAGACGGACGCGTCTGATGTCTGCGAATCGACTCCTCTCATTACCAGCCCTGCAGCCCCCCTACAACCCGAGTTAAGTGCAGAAAACCGACAGCACCTCTCAGGATGACTCGAACAATAGGAATAGTTTCGCGGACCTAGTTCGGGCAGACAGAGTTCAGAGCTCTGTATTCGACAGGCGGACGCGCCTAATCTCCTCAAATCGATTCCAGTGATTACCAGCCATGCGGCCGCCCTACAGCCCGAGTTACGTCCAGATAACTGAAAGCATCCTGAAAGCGACTCGAACGATACGAATGGTTTCGCGATTCTAGATCGGGCAGCAGACTGAATTCAGAGCTCTGGATACGACAGACAAACGCAACTGATGATTCTCATTGCTGCCTGTGAATATCAGCTCTGTAGCTGTCCTAAAGCTCGAGTTAAGTGCAGAAAACCGAGAGTTTCTGTCAAGATGACTCGAATAATACGAACAGGTTTGCGGACCTAGCTCGGCTAGCAGACCGAGTTCAGACCTCTGGGTTCAACAGGCGAACGCGCCTGATCAATATACATGCATTAGCTGTGCTTACCAGCTCTGTAGCTGCCCTGAAGCTCGAGTTATGTTCAGAAAACCGTCAGCGCATATCAAGATGACTCAAAACAGCCGATCCCGCCAGAGTGCTTTTCGATAGTAATATTCACCCGATCGAGCTGAGATCAAGGTGGCAAGCGAGAATACGATCGAATATCACAGGAAAAAATACTAGAGCTCTAACGAATGGTTGAATTTCGAGAACAAAATTTTCAACCGAGCAAAAGTCAGCAAAAGTTCCGTCGAGATTTTTCTTGCCAACTGGGCGCCGGCGGTAAACCGTCAACCTTGGTTACCGCCGGGAGACTCGTAGAGCTTCCTAACTCGACTTAAGTTGCGAAAACAGACAGCACTTATCAACAATGTGACTTATAGAGAGTAGTTTTTGACTTCTAAATGCGACAGACGGACGCGTCTGATGTCTGCGAATCGACTCCTGTCATTACCGGCCCTGCAGCCCCCCTACAGCCCGAGTTAAGTGCAGAAAACCGACAGCACCTCTCAGGATGACTCGAACAATAGGAATAGTTTCGCGGACCTAGTGCGGCCAACAGGCAGGGTTCGGAGTTCTGGATTCGACAGGCGGGCGCGCCTGATGTCTTCAAATCGATTCCAGTGATTACCAGCATGCAGCCCCCCTACAGCCCGAGCTAAGTCCAGATAACAGACAGCATCTCGCAAGCGACTCGAACGATACAAATATTTCGCGATTCTAGATCGGGCAGCAGACCGAGTTCAGAGCTCTGGACTCGACAGACAAACACAACTGATGATTCTGAATGAGTGCCTCTAAATATCAGCTCTCAGGCTGTCCTACAGCTCGAGTTTAGTGCAGCAAACCAAGAGTTTTTGTGAAGATGACTGGAATAATACGAACAGGTTTGCGGACCTAGCTCGGCTAGCAGACCGAGTTCAGACCTCTGGATTCAACAGGCGAACGCGCCTGATCAATATGCATGCATTAGCTGTGCTTACCAGCTCTGTAGCTGCCCTAGAGCTCGAGTTATGTTCAGAAAACCTTCAGCGCATATCAAGATGACTCGAAATGGCCGTTCCCGCCACCGTGCTTTTCGATAGTAATATTCACCCGATCGAGCTGAGATCAAGATGGCGAGCGGAAATAAGATATCACGGGAAAAAAAAACTAGAGCTCAAACGAATTGTTGAATTTCGAGAACGAAATTTTCAACCGACCAAAAATCCTCAAAAGTTCCGTCGAGATTTTTCTTGCCAACTAGCTCTGGGGCGCGCCGGAATTACTCTTAGCTTCCAGCTATAACTAGCTAAGGGAAGCTCTACGAGTTACTAGCTCTCCAGCGCGCCGGAATTACTCTTAGCTTCCAGCACGACTGGGCGCCGGCGGTAAACCGTCAACCTTGGTTTTTTGTGTTTACGCGGGCTGGCGAGGCGCTGGTCTTCAGCGCAGCCCGTGTCAGCTACGCAGCTAGGCATTTGAGCAGCAGTGAAACGAGCACCTACCCACGGAGGCGGGCTGAGGCGTCATATAACTTAGCTAAACTTGAAGATGATTCCCGAGCCCAGGAGGGCGTAGGGATAACACATCATCAAGAAGCAAAATCACTGTCATCAAATTGCTGAAGCTGTATGCGTATGGCACGTGTCAATGCTTCGGCAGCGGACAACTCACATTCGGTGATCGTGGCGCCTGGCTCCAACCAAGCCGCAGCAGCAGCGTCTCTCCAAATCAACGGTGTGTCAGCATGATAATGTAGAGAGGAAGAGGTCGGGTAGGGGGAGTATCGTGTAGAATACACTCCATGCCGAGACGCCCGCGAAGACATGTTGAGATAGCCAACCTGCATCCAGTAACCGGGGAACTCGTGGAGCTTCCTAGCTCGACTTCAGTTGAGAGAACCGACAGCACCTACCAACATTCCGACTCATAGTGGATATTTGTTGACCTCTGAATGACGCGTCTGATGTCTGCGAATCGACTCCTCATTACCACCCCTACAGCCCGAGTTAAGTGCGGAAAACCGGCAGCACCTCTCAGGATGACTCGAACAATACAATCATTGTGCGGACCTAGTTCGGGCAGCAGACCGAGTTCCGAGCTCTGGATTCGACAGGCGGATACGCCTGATCTCTTCAAATCGATTTCTGTAAGAACAAGCACTGTAGCCCCCCTCAGCGCGAGTTCAGTGAAGAAAACCGATAGCACTTCTCAAGATGACTCAACCAATACGAATAATTTTGTGATTTAGATCGGGCAGCAGACCGAGTTCAGAGCTCTGGATTCGACAGACAAACGCAACTGATTATTCTGAATCAGTTCCTGTAAATATCAGCTTGTAGATGTCCTACAGCTCGAGTTAAGTACAGAAAATCGAGAGCGCCTGTCAAGATGACTCGAATAATACGAATAGGTTTGCGCACCTAGCTCGGCTAGTAGACCAAGTTCAGACCTCTAGATTCAACAGGCGAACGCGTCTGATCATTCTACATCGATTAGCTGTGCATACCAGCTCTGTAGCTGCTCTGAAGCTCGAGTTATCTTGCGAAAACCGTCACCGTGTATCAAGATGACTCGAAACGGCCGATCTCGTCATAGTAATATTCACCCGATCGAGCTGAGATCGAGATGGCAAGCGGGAATAAGATCGAATATCACGGGAAGAAAATACTAGAGCTCTAACAAATTGTGAAATTTCGAGAACAAAATTTGAACCGAGAAAAAGTTGTGAAAAGTTCAGTCGAGATTTGTTCGAGCCAACTAGCTCTGGGGCGCGCCGGAATTACTGGGCGCCGGCGGTAAACCGTCAACCTTGGTTACGGCGTGAATATTTTTTAACCTCTGAATGCGACAAGCGGACGCATCAGATGTCTGCGAATCGACTTCTGTCATAACCAGCCGCGCAGGCCCTCTACAGCCCGAGGTCAGTGCAGAAAACCGACAGTAGGTGCAAAAAATCTTATCAAAATAAATAGTCAAATATCTTTCAGCCGCACGGGGACATCTGCGAGGGCGCCTGAAACGATGCGCGGGACGCTGGAAACCTCGCAGGAGACGCTTGCAGGCGCGCCGTTTACGATGCGCGGGGCCCTCCAAAGTGCGCAAGGAAGACCTGTAAGCGTCCAAAACCCGGATAGCGAAGCCAAGCGCGAAACGCCGCACGGGCACCTCTGCAAGGCCGCCTGAAACGATGCGCGGGACGCTGGAAACCTCACAAGAGACGCTTGCAGGGGCGCCGTTTACGATGCGTGGGGCCCTGCGAAGCGCGCGAGGAAGATCTGCCTAGGAGCCTGGAAGAATGGTAGCGTCTAAAACCCGGACAGCGAGACACCCTCGGGAAGCAGAAGTCTCTGAGGCCCCCCGCAGCGCTATCGAAGCATTGCCAGGAACGCTTCCGATGCCTGCACGCGTGCAGGCACGCTTGGAAGCTTGCCGGAAGCTCTCCCGGACGCGTTGCCGGTTCAAACGAACTGCTGCGAGGCCTGTGGAGCGACGTGGAAAAGCTCCTGGCGGCACCACCACTGTCCGTAATCTTAAACCCTTTAGCTCTGAGCGAGCTCTCCGGGAATCTGCCTAGGAGCCTAGAAGAACTGGGCGCCGGCGGTAAACCGTCAACCTTGGTTACCGCCGGGGAACTCGTAGAGCTTCCAAGCTCGACTTAAGCTGAAAGAACCGAGAGCACCAACCAACATTCTGACTCATAACTCGTAGAGCTTCCCTTAGCAAGTTATTGCTGGAAGCTTAAGAGTAATTCCGGGGAGCTGGAGAGCTAGTTGGCAAGAAAAATCTCGACGGACCTTTTGGTGACTTTTGGTCGGTTGAAAATTTTGTTCTCGAAATTTGACAATTCGTTAGAGCTCTAGTATTTTTTCTCATGATATTCGATCTTATTCCCGCTCGCCATCTTGATCTCAGCTCGATCGGGTAACTTTGAAGGCCAAAAAGCAGGCAGGCGGGAACGGCCGTTTCGAGTCATCTTGATACGCGCTGTCGTTTTCTCAAGATAACTCGAGCTTCAGGACAACTACAGAGCTGGTCAGCACAGCTAATGCATTCAGAATGATCAGGCGCGTTCGCCTGTTGAATCCAGAGGTCTGAACTCGGTCTGCTAGCCGAGCTAGGGTCGCAAACCTATTCGTATTATTCGAGTCATTGTAGCAGACGCTCTCGGTTTTTCGTACTTAACTCGATCTGTAGGGCAGCCACAGACTGATAATGACAGAAACCGATTGGAAATTATCAGGCGCGTTCGTCTGTTGAATCAAGAGCTCTGAACTCGGCCTGCTCCCCGAGCTAGGTTCGCGAACCTATTGGTATTGTTCGAGTCATATTGAGAAGTGCTCTCGGTTTTCTGTACTTAAATCGTGCTGGGGGAGGGCTACAGTGCTGCTGGTCACAGGAATCGATTTCGAGACATCAGGCGCGTCTGTTCGTCGAACCGAGAGCTCGGAACTCGGTCTGCTGCTCGAACAAGATCCGCGAAACTGTTGTATTATTCGAGTCATCCTGAGAGGTACTCTCGGTTTTCTGCACTTAACTCAGGCTGTATGGGGGGCTGCCGAGCTGGTAATCACAGGAATCGATTCGCAGACATCTGACGCGTCCGCCTGTCGCATTCAGAGGTCTGAACTCGGTTTCATACTCGAGCTCGATTGGAAAACTGTTCGTTTGACTCGTTAGAGTCATCTTCAGAGGTCTATAATCGCTTGGGATGAAAACCTAGTCGTTCTATGGAATTCTTTTCCACATTATATATTGTCAGGAAGCTCTACGAGTCCCCCGGCGGTAAGAAAGGTTGACGGTTTACCGCCGGCGCCCAGTAGTGAATATTTTTTGACCTCTGAATGCGACAAGCGGGCGCGTCTCATCAGACCGAGTTCAGACCTCTCAGTGCGACAGGCGGGCGCGTCTGATGTCTGCGAATCGACTCATGTGATTACCAGCCCTGCAGCCCCCCTACAGCCCGAGTTAAGTGCAGAACACCAACAGCATCTCTCAGGATGACTCGAATAATATAATAGTTTCGCAGACCTGTTTCGAGCAGCAGACCAAGTTCTGAGCTCTCGAATCGACCAACGAACGCGCCTGATGTGTGGAAATCGATTTCTATGACCCGCAGCACTATAGCCTTCCCCCAGCACGAGTTGAGTGCAGAAAATTGAGAGCACTTTTCACGATGATTCGGACAATGCGAATAGCTTCGCGATACGAAGATTTGCGGACCTAGCTCGGCTAGCAGACCGAGTTCAGACCTCTGGAGTCAAGAGGCGTTCGCGCCTGATGATTCTGAGTGCGATAGGCGTGCTTACCAGCACTGTAGCTGCCCTGCAGCTCGAAGTGAGTACAAACTACCCACCAGGCGTATCAAGTTGACTCGAATAATACGGATAGATTTGCGGACCTAGCTCGGCTAGCAGACCGAGTTCAGACCTATGGATTGAACAGAAGAACGCGCCTCATGATTCTGATACTGTAGCTGCCGTACGGCTCGACTGAAGTAGAAAATACCGACAACGCGTATCAAGTTCACTCGAATAATACGAATAGGTTTGCGGACCTAGCTCGGCTAGCAGACCGAGTTCAGACCTGTGGATTCAATAGGCGAACGCGCCTGATGATTCTGAGTGCAATAAGCGTGCTTACCAGCACTGTAACTGCTCCACAGCTCGAGTTGGGTAGAAAATACCGACAACGCGTATCAAGTTGACTCGAACAATACGAATAGGTTTGCGGACCTAGCTCGGCTAGCAGACCGAATTCAGACCTGTGGATTGAACAGGCGAACGCGCCTCATGATTCTGAGTGCGATAGGCGTGCTTACGAGCAGTGTAGCTGCCCTACAGCTCGAGCGAAGTAGAGAATTCGGACAACGCGTATCAAGTTGACTCGAATAATACGAATAGGTTTGCGGAACTAGCGCGGCTAGCAGACCGAGTTCAGACCTACGGATTCAACAGGCGAACGCTCCTGATGATTCTGAGTGCGATAGCTGTGCTTACCGGCTCTGTAGCTGTCCTACAGCTCGAGTTAAATACAAAATACCGATAACGCGTATCAAGATGACTCGAAACGACCAATCCCGCCAGTGTGCTTTTTGGCAGTAAAACGTACCCAATCGAGCTGAGATTAAGATGGCGAGCGGGAATAAGATCGAATATCACGGGAAAAAATACTAGAGCTCTAACGAATTGTTGAATTTCGAGGACATAATTTTCAACCGACCAAAAGTTGTGAAAAGTTCAGTTCTTTTTTTTCGAGCCAACTAGCTCTCCGGCGCGCCGGAATTACTCTTAGCTTCCAGCTATAACTAGCTCAGGGAAGCTCTACGAGTTACTGCCGAAGCTCTTCCGAAGCTCTGCCGAAGCGCTTCGCGCACCCTGGAGCCACGCATATTGGAAATGCTAGGAAGCCACGCTCCCGGACCCGCTGCCGTTCCGGCAAGTTCCTGCGAGAATCGTGGACCAGCGGAGGTGGGCGTGTCCCCCTCACCACCCACCTCCGGCTCCTTATCTGAAACCCTCAGCTCTCCAAGGAGCTATCCGGGAAAAACCTGTGCCGAAGAGCTCTACGAGGTAGCGTCCATTGTAAGCGTCCAAAACCCGGATAGCGCAGCCAAGCGCGGCACACGCCCCACTGGGCGCCGGCGGTAAACCGCCAACCTTTGTTACCGCCGGGGGACTCGTAGAGCTTCCTGACAACATATACTGTCGGAAAAAATTGCAGAGAACGAATAGTTTTTGAGCCCAACTCGAGTACCAGAGCGAGTTCAGATCTGAATGCGACAGATGGACGCGTCTGATGTCTCCGAATCGATTCCTGTGATTACCCGCCCTGCAGCCTCCCTACAGCCCGAATTAAGTGCAGAACGCCGACAGTAGCTCTCAAGATGACTGGAAGAATGCGAACAGTTTCGTGATTCTGGATCGCGCAACAGACTGAGTTCAGAGCTCTGGATTCAACAGGCGAACGCGCCTGATGATTCTGAGTGCGATAGGTGTGCTCACCAGCACTGTAGCTGCCCTACAGCTCGAGTTAAGTAGAAAATACCGACAACGCGAATCAAGTGGACTCGAATAATACGAATAGGTTTGCGGACCTAGCTCGGCTAGCAGACCGAGTTTAGACCTATGGATTCAACAGACGAACGCGTCTGATCATTCTGAGTGCGATACGAGTGCTTACCAGCACTGTAGCTGCCCTACAGCTCGAGTTAAGTAGAAAATACCGACAACGCATATCAAGTTGACTCGAATAATACAAACAGGTTTGCGGACCTAGCTCGGCTGACAGACCGAGTTCAGACCTCTGGGTTCAACAGGCGAACGCGCCTGATCATTCTGCATGCATTAGCTGTGCTTACCAGCTCTGTAGCTGCCCTAGAGCTCGAGTTATCTTCAGAAAACCGACAGCGCGTATCAAGATGACTCGAAACGGTCGTTCCCGCCACCGTGCTTTTTGGCCTTCAAAGTTTCCCGATCGAGCTGAGATCA
Source organism: Prorocentrum cordatum (assembly GCA_963575745.1). Taxonomy (NCBI): domain Eukaryota; class Dinophyceae; order Prorocentrales; family Prorocentraceae; genus Prorocentrum; species Prorocentrum cordatum. The sequence goes on from CAUYUJ010022390.1 coordinate 112,157, forward strand.
AGATGGAGAGCGGGAATAAGATCGAATGTCACGGGAAAAAATACTAGAGCTCTAACGAATTGTCAAATTTCGAGAACGAAATTTTCAACCGAGCAAAAGTCACCAAAAGTTCCGTCGAGATTTTTCTTGCCAACTAGCTCTCCAGCGCGCCGGAATTATGGCGCCGGCGGTGAACCGTCAACCTAGTCAGCGCCGGGAACCTCGTAGAGCTCCTCTTACAAGTAAGAGTGCAAAGACTCGACACATAATCAAAAAAAACTGAGATTTTTCGAAAATCTTGAAATTCGATTTTTTCGATATTCATATTCGCTTAGTTCCCGGAAGTCAGCTCATGCAAAAATGCATCGAGAGAGCTGAGCTGCTGTCAGAAGAGTTCATATGCCAATGCTCGGCGTAAAAATCTGCTTTTTTAGAATAAATGGCCAAATATCTTTGAAATTTTTGCAAAACCACGCACAAGTTGCCACATTGTCCGTTCTGGCCGGGTCCGACCAACTGGCGCCGGCGGTGAACCGTCAACCTGGTCACCGCCGGGAACCTCGTAGAGCTCCTTCCACTGGTAAGATTGCTGAGAATCGACATATTTTCAAAATAGAGATTTTTCGAAAATAGTAATTTTTGATTTTTTCCAATGTTCATATTCGCCTGGTTCCCGGAAGTCAGCTCATGTAAAAATGCATCGAGAGAGCTGAGCTGCTGTTAGAGAGGAGTTTATATGCCAATGCTCGGCGTAAAAATCTGCTTTCTCAAAATAAATGGTCAAATATCTTTCAAATTTTCGTAAAACCACCGAAAAGTTACCACATTGTCCGCCTCGGCCGGCTGGGCCAACTAGCTCCACCCCGCGCCGGAATTCCTCCAGCTCATCGACGTCGAAGAGCTCTACCAGGTACTAGCTCCACCTCCACCCCGCGACGGAATTCCTCTAGCTCATCGATGCCGAAGAGCTCTACGAGGTACTCTTAGCTTCCAGCTATAACTAGCTAAGGGAAGCTCTACGAGTTACGGGGACCTCTGCCAGGCCGCCTGAAACAATACGCGGGACGCTGGAAACCTTGCAGGAGACGCTTGCAGGGGCGCCGGTTACGATGCGTGGGGCCCTGCAAGGCGCGCAAGGATGATCTGCCTGGGGGCCTGGAAGAACTGCCGAAGCTCTTCTGAAGCTCTGCCGAAGCGCTTCGCGCACCCTGGAGCCACGCGTATTGGAAAACGCTAGGAAGCCACGCTCCCGGACCCGCTGCAAGCTCCGGCAACCTGCTGCGGGGATCGTGGACCGGCGGGGGTGGGCGCGTGCTCCTCACCACCCACCTCCGGCTTCTTATCTGAAACCCTCAGCTCTCCAAGAGGCTATCCGGGAAAAACCTGGATAGCGAGACAAGGCGCGGAGCGCAGAGCGCTCGAAAGCGGCGCACGGCGACCTCTGCTGGGCTGCCTGGAACGATGCGTGGGGCGCTGGAAACCTCGCAGGAGACGCCTGCGAGGGCGTCTTTTACGACGCGCGGGGCTCTGTGAAACCTATCACGACACCTCTGCCTAGGAGCCTGCGAGCACTGGCGAAACTTTGCCGAAGCTCTGCCGAAGCGCTTCGCGCACCCTTGAGCCACGCGTATTGGGAAACGCTAGGAAGCCACGCTCCCGGACACGCTGCGAACTCCGGCGAGTTGCTCCGGGGATCATGGACCGGCGAGCGTGGGCGTGCCCCCCTCACCACCCACCTCCGTCTTCTTCTCTGGAACCCTTAGCTCTCCAAGGAGCTATCCGGGAATAACTATTAAGCTTCCAGCAACTAGCTTAGGGAAGCTCTACGAGTCACTCTTAGCTTCCAGCAATAACTTGCTAAGGGAAGCTCTACGAGTTATTAACTTGCTAAGGGAAGCTCTACGAGTTATTCCTCCAGCTCTTCTACCATCAGAGCTCTACGAGGCACTAGAAGTGCAAGCAGTTGCCTGAGAGAACTAAAAGTTCCCGGATAGCCCTGCTGTTGGGCTACATAGGGTTGTTAGAGGAGGAGCCGGCGGGTGCGCGTGCATCGCCGCACTCCCACGCTCCCCGCTCCACGATCCCCGCAGCGACTCGCCGGGACCTGCAGCGTGTCCGGGAGCGTGGCTTCCTAGCGTTTCCCAATACGCGTGGCTCAAGGGTGCGCGAAGCGCTTCGGCAGAGCTTCGGCAGAGCTTCGCCAGTGCTCGCAGGCTCCTAGGCAGAAGCGTCGTGGTAGGTTTCACAGAGCCCCGCGGGTTGTAGAAGACGCCCCCGCAGGTTTTTCCTGCGAGGTTTCCAGCGCTCCACGCATCGTTCCGGGCGGCCTGGCAGAGGTCGCCGTGCGCCGCTTTCGAGCGCTCTGCGCTCCGCGCCTTGCCTCGCTGTCCGGGTTTTGGACGCTTACAAGTAACTCGTAGAGCTTCCCTTGGCAAGTTATTGCTGGAAGCTTAAGAGTAATTCCGGAGCGCTGGAGAGCTAGTTGGCAAGAAAAATCTCGACTGACCTTTTGGTGACTTTAGGTCGGTTGAAAATTTTGTTCTCGAAATTTGACAATTCGTTAGAACTCTAGTATTTTTTCCCGTGATATTCGATCTTATTCCCGCTCGCCATCTTGATCTCAGCTCGATCGGGTAACTTTGAAGGCCAAAAAGCGTCCCGGCGGGAACGACCGTTTCGAGCCATCTTGATACGCGCTGTCGGTATTTCGTACTTAACTCGAGCTGTAGGGCTGCTACAGAGCTGGTGAGCACAGCTATCGCACTCAGAATTATCACGCGCGTTCGCCTGTTGAATCCAGAGGTCTGAACTCGCTCTGCCAGCCGAGCTAGGTCCGCAAACCTATTCGTATTATTCGAGTCATCTTGATAGACACTCTCGGTTTTCTGTACTTAACTCGAGCTTTAGGGCAGCTACAGTGCTGCTAAGCACAGCTATCGCACTCAGAATTATCACGCGCGCTCGCCTGTTGAATCCAGAGGTCTGAGCTCGGCATGCTATCCGAGCTAGGTTCGCAAACCTATTCGTATTATTCGAGTCATCTTGATACGCTCTCGGTTTTCTGTGCTTAACACGAGCTGTAGGGCAGCTACAGAGCTCATTGTGACAGACATCGATGGGGAATCATCAGTCGCGTTCGTCTATTGAACCGAGAGCTCTGAACTCGGCCTGCTGCCCGAGCTAGGTTCGCGAAACTGTTCATATTGTCCGAATGATCTTGAGACGTGCTCTCAATTTTCTGCACTCAACTCGTGCTGGGGGAGGGCTACAGTGCTGCGGGTCACAGAACTCGATTTGCACACATGAGGCGCGTCTTTCGGTCGATTCCAGAGCTCGGAACTCGGTCTGCTGCTCGAACTAGGTTCGCAAAACTATTATATTATTCGAGTCGATACTGTCGGTTTTCTGCACTTAACTCGGGGCGTAGGGGGGCTTCAGGGCTGGGAATCAGATGAGTGGATTCGCAGACATCAGACGCCCGCCTGTCGGATTCAGAGGTCTGAACTCGGTTTGATACTCGAACTGGGTTGCGAAACTGTTTGTTCTTTGTTAGCGTTATCTTGAGAGGTCTGAAATCGCTTGTGCTTAAAAAATAGTCGTTCTTTGAGTTTTTTCCCACAGTATATATTGTCAGGAAGCTCTACGAGTCCCCCGGCGGTAAGAAAGGTTGACGGTTTACCGCCGGCGCCCAGTGCAAGCAGATAGCGTCTGATGGCATTTTCTGCAAAACTGGAAAACTGCATTTTCGGACTGCCAACGTGAAGTCGGTCCCTGGCTTCGCTCGGGTGAATTTTTCGACGGAATGAACTAAGAATTTGTGAGGTAACTCCTGTAATGCCAAGCTTCGCTCTGCGCAAATAGAAGCCCAAACGAATTGTCAGAACTGCAGAATCGGCTGAGCCAGGCCGCGGAAGGTATGATCGCGTCCCTTTTCGACATTTCGCCAACTAGCTCTACTCTGTCGCCGAATTCCTCTAGCTCTTCTACCATCAGAGCTCTACGAGGCACTAGAAGTGCAAGCGGACGCCTGAGAGAACTAGAAGTGCAAGCAGATAGCTGCTGATGGCATTTTCTGCAAAACTGGAAACTTGAGTTTTGGACTGCCAACGCGAAGTCGGTCCCTGGCTTCGCTCGGAAGAATTTTTCGACGGATTGAACTAAGAATTTGTCGGGTAACTTCTGTAATGCCAAGCTTCGCTCTGCGCAAATAGCAGCCCAAACGAATTGTTAGACCTGCAAAATCGGCTGAGCCAGGCCGCGGAAGGTACGATCGCGTCCCTTTTCGACATTTCGCCAACTAGCTCCACCCTGTCGCCGAATTCCTCCAGCTCCTCTACCATCAGAGCTTTACGAGTCACTAGAAGTGCAAGCAGACGCCTGAGAGAACTAGAAGTGCAAGCAGATAGCTTCTGATGGCATGTTCTGCAAAACTGGAAAATTGCATGTTTGGACTGCCAACGTGAAGTCGGTCCCTGGCTTCGCTCGGGAGAATTTTTCGACGGAATGAACTAGGAATTTGTAAAGTAGCTTCTGTAATGCCAGAATTCGCTATGCGTAAATGGCAGCCCAAACGAATTGTTAGAACTGCAAAATCGGCTGAGCCAGGCCGCGGAAGGTATGATCGCGTTCCTTTTCGACATTTCGCCAACTAGCTCCACCCTGTCGCCGAAGTCCTCTAGCTCTTCTACCATCAGAGCTCTACGAGGCACTAGAAGTGCAAGCAGACGCCTGAGAGAACTAGAAGTGCAAGCAGATAGCTTATGATGACATTTTCTGCAAAACTGGAAAACTGCATTTTCGGACTGCCAACGTGAAGTCGGTATCTGGCTTCGCTCGGGAGAATTTTTTAACGGAATGAACTAAGAATTTGTGAGGTAACTCCTTTAATGCCAAGCTTCGCTCTGCGCAAATAGCAGCCCAAACGAATTGTTAGAACTGCAAAATCGGCTGAGCCAGGCCGCGGAAGGTATGATCGCGTCCCTTTTCGACATTTCGTCAACTAGCTCTACCCTGTCGCCGAATTCCTCTAGCTCTTTTACCAGAGAGCAAAGAGGAGACGCACTTGGTAGCGTCCACTTGGCAGCGTCCGAAACCCGAAGAGCGAGGAGGCCCTTCGTGACGGGACATCTTTCCTGGAGAGCTCCCTGGGGCACCTTGAAGCGCTTCGAAGGCACTGCAAGGCGCGCCCCCATGCGTGCCTGCACGCGTGCCAGCACACGCGGACGCGTGCCTTCCTGCAATGTTCTGTCAAACCCGCCCGGGGCGCCTGCAGAGCTCTGTCAAACCTTTCTGAAGCGATCCTGCATTGCTGCGGACCCGCTGCCGGGTCGGACGAGTTGCTGCGGGGATCGTGGAGCGGCGGAGATGGGCTGCTCGCGGGCACCACCACCGTCTGGCTTCTAATCTTCGACCCTTTAGCTCTCACAGAGCTCTCCGGGAACTGGGCGCCGGCGGTAAACCGTCAACCTTTCTTACCGCCGGGGGACTCGTAGAGCTTCCTGACAGTATATAGTGTGGGAAATAATCCAGAGAACGACTAGTTTTCATGACTCTAATAAAAAACCAACAGTTTCGCAATCCAGTTCGAGTATCAGACCGAGTTCAGACCTCTGAATGCGACAGGCGGACGCGTCTGATGTCTGCGGATCGGTTCCTGTGATTACCAGCTCTGCAGCCCCCCGACAGCCCGAGTTAAGTGCAGAAAACCGAGAGCATCTCTCAGGATGACTCGAATAATACAATAGTTTCGTGAATCTGTTTCGAGCAGCAAACCAAGTTCTGAGCTTTCGAATCGTCCAACGAACGCGTCTGATGTGTGCAAATCGATTTCTATGACCCGCAGCACTGTAGCCCTCCCGCAGCACGAGTTAAGTGCAGAAAATTGAGAGCACGTTGCACGATGATTCGGACAATACGGATAGTTTCGCGAACCTAGCTCGGGCAGCAGGCCGAGTTCAGAGCTCTCGATACAACAGACAAACGCGCCCGATGATTCCCAATCGAGTTATGTGACTATAGGCTCTGCAACTGCCCTAAGCTCGAGTTAAGTACAGAAAACCGAGAGCGTTTGTCAAGATGACTCGAATAATACGAATAGGTTTGCGGACCTAGCCCAGCTAGCAGACCGAGTCTAGACCTATGGATTCAACAGGCGAACGCGCCTGATCATTCTAAGTGCGATAGGTGTGCTTACCAGCACTGTAGCTGCTAGACCTCGAGTTAAGCAGAAAATACCGACAACGCGTATCAAGTTGACTCGAATACTACGAATAGGTTTGCTGACCTAGCTCGGATAGCAGACCGAGTTCAGACCTCTCGATTGAACAGGCGAACGCGCCTGATGATTCTGAGAGCGATAGGTGTGCTTACCAGCACTATAGCTGCCCTACAGATCGAGTTAAGTAGAAAATACCGACAACGCGTATCAAGTTGACTCGAATAATACGAATAGGTTTGCGCACCTAGCTCGGGTAGCAGACCGAGTTCAGACCTCTGGATTGAACAGGCGAACGCGCCTAATGATTCTGAGTGCGATAGCTGTGCTTACAGGCACTGTAGCTGCCCTACAGCTCGAGTTAAGTTGAAAATACCGACAGCCCGTAGCAAGATGACTCGAAACGGCCGTTCCCGCCACCGTGCTTTTTGGCCTTCAAAGTTACCCGATCGAGCTGAGATCAAGATGGCGAGCGGGAATAAGATCGAATATCACGGGAATAAATACTAGAGCTCCTAACGAATTGTCAAATTTCGAGAACGAAATTTTCAACCGAGCAAAAGTCACCAAAAGTTCCGTCGAGATTTTTCTTGCCAACTAGCTCTCCAGCGCGCCGGAATTATGGCGCCGGCGGTGAACCGTCAACCTAGTCAGCGCCGGGAACCTCGTAGAGCTCCTCTTACAAGTAAGAGTGCAAAGACTCGACACATAATCAAAAAAAACTGAGATTTTTCGAAAATCTTGAAATTCGATTTTTTCGATATTCATATTCGCTTAGTTCCCGGAAGTCAGCTCATGCAAAAATGCATCGAGAGAGCTGAGCTGCTGTCAGAAGAGTTCATATGCCAATGCTCGGCGTAAAAATCTGCTTTTTTAAAATAAATGGTCAAATATCTTTGAAATTTTTGCAAAACCACGCACAAGTTGCCACATTGTCCGTTCTGGCCGGGTCCGACCAACTGGCGCCGGCGGTGAACCGTCAACCTGGTCACCGCCGGGAACCTCGTAGAGCTCCTTCCACTGGTAAGATTGCTGAGAATCGACATATTTTCAAAATAGAGATTTTTCGAAAATAGTAATTTTTGATTTTTTCCAATGTTCATATTCGCCTGGTTCCCGGAAGTCAGCTCATGTAAAAATGCATCGAGAGAGCTGAGCTGCTGTTAGAGAGGAGTTTATATGCCAATGCTCGGCGTAAAAATCTGCTTTCTCAAAATAAATGGTCAAATATCTTTCAAATTTTCGTAAAACCACCGAAAAGTTACCACATTGTCCGCCTCGGCCGGCTGGGCCAACTAGCTCCACCCCGCGCCGGAATTCCTCCAGCTCATCGACGTCGAAGAGCTCTACCAGGTACTAGCTCCACCTCCACCCCGCGACGGAATTCCTCTAGCTCATCGATGCCGAAGAGCTCTACGAGGTACTCTTAGCTTCCAGCTATAACTAGCTAAGGGAAGCTCTACGAGTTACGGGGACCTCTGCCAGGCCGCCTGAAACAATACGCGGGACGCTGGAAACCTTGCAGGAGACGCTTGCAGGGGCGCCGGTTACGATGCGTGGGGCCCTGCAAGGCGCGCAAGGATGATCTGCCTGGGGGCCTGGAGAACTGCCGAAGCTTCTCTGAAGCTCTGCCGAAGCGCTTATCGCACCCTGGAGCCACCACCGTAAATTGATAAACAGCGTAGAAACAGGCCCTCCAGTCTCCCACCGCGATCTCCCGGCCTAAGGCCAGCTCCGGCATCAGCAACCACTTCATCGCCGCGCTGCTATGGTCGTGGAGTGCACCCGGCGGGGGTGGGCGCGTGCTCCTCACCACCCACCTCCGGCTTCTTATCTGAAACCCTCAGCTCTCCAAGAGGCTATCCGGGAAAAACCTGGATAGCGAGACAAGGCGCGGAGCGCAGAGCGCTCGAAAGCGGCGCACGGCGACCTCTGCTGGGCTGCCTGGAACGATGCGTGGGGCGCTGGAAACCTCGCAGGAGACGCCTGCGAGGGCGTCTTTTACGACGCGCGGGGCTCTGTGAAACCTACCACGACACCTCTGCCTAGGAGCCTGCGAGCACTGGTCAAGACTTTGCCAAAAAAAATCATGAGCTCTGCCGAAGCGCTTCGCGCACTAAACACCCCTTGAGGCCACGCGTATTTGGGAAACGCTTAGGATGTAGAAAGGTTAAACCCCGTGCGAAGCAGCCTTTCTGCCGGCGCGCAATCACGAGCTGCTAGGCGACAGCCCTAGACACGGCGGCGAGCGTTTGCTCCGCGGTGCCGGAATCATGGACGCGGAGCGAGTCTGAGGGCGTTGCTCCTCACCCCCACACATCCGTCCTTCTTCTATCTGAAAGCCCCAGCTCTCCAAGGATCTATCCGGGAATTACTATTAAGCTTCCAGCAACTAGCTTAGGGAAGCTATACGAGTCACTCTTAGCTTCCAGCAATAACTTGCTAAGGGAAGCTCTACGAGTTATTAACTTGCTAAGGGAAGCTCTACGAGTTATTCCTCCAGCTCTTCTACCATCAGAGCTCTACGAGGCACTAGAAGTGCAAGCAGTTGCCTGAGAGAACTAAAAGTTCCCGGATAGCCCTGCTGTTGGGCTACATAGGGTTGTTAGAGGAGGAGCCGGCGGGTGCGCGTGCATCGCCGCACTCCCACGCTCCCCGCTCCACGATCCCCGCAGCGACTCGCCGGGACCTGCAGCGTGTCCGGGAGCGTGGCTTCCTAGCGTTTCCCAATACGCGTGGCTCAAGGGTGCGCGAAGCGCTTCGGCAGAGCTTCGGCAGAGCTTCGCCAGTGCTCGCAGGCTCCTAGGCAGAAGCGTCGTGGTAGGTTTCACAGAGCCCCGCGGGTTGTAGAAGACGCCCCCGCAGGTTTTTCCTGCGAGGTTTCCAGCGCTCCACGCATCGTTCCGGGCGGCCTGGCAGAGGTCGCCGTGCGCCGCTTTCGAGCGCTCTGCGCTCCGCGCCTTGCCTCGCTGTCCGGGTTTTGGACGCTTACAAGTAACTCGTAGAGCTTCCCTTGGCAAGTTATTGCTGGAAGCTTAAGAGTAATTCCGGAGCGCTGGAGAGCTAGTTGGCAAGAAAAATCTCGACTGACCTTTTGGTGACTTTAGGTCGGTTGAAAATTTTGTTCTCGAAATTTGACAATTCGTTAGAACTCTAGTATTTTTTCCCGTGATATTCGATCTTATTCCCGCTCGCCATCTTGATCTCAGCTCGATCGGGTAACTTTGAAGGCCAAAAAGCGTCCCGGCGGGAACGACCGTTTCGAGCCATCTTGATACGCGCTGTCGGTATTTCGTACTTAACTCGAGCTGTAGGGCTGCTACAGAGCTGGTGAGCACAGCTATCGCACTCAGAATTATCACGCGCGTTCGCCTGTTGAATCCAGAGGTCTGAACTCGCTCTGCCAGCCGAGCTAGGTCCGCAAACCTATTCGTATTATTCGAGTCATCTTGATAGACACTCTCGGTTTTCTGTACTTAACTCGAGCTTTAGGGCAGCTACAGTGCTGCTAAGCACAGCTATCGCACTCAGAATTATCACGCGCGCTCGCCTGTTGAATCCAGAGGTCTGAGCTCGGCATGCTATCCGAGCTAGGTTCGCAAACCTATTCGTATTATTCGAGTCATCTTGATACGCTCTCGGTTTTCTGTGCTTAACACGAGCTGTAGGGCAGCTACAGAGCTCATTGTGACAGACATCGATGGGGAATCATCAGTCGCGTTCGTCTATTGAACCGAGAGCTCTGAACTCGGCCTGCTGCCCGAGCTAGGTTCGCGAAACTGTTCGTATTGTCCGAATGATCTTGAGACGTGCTCTTAATTTTCTGCACTCAACTCGTGCTGGGGAGGGCTACAGTGCTGCAGGTCACATATATCGATTTGCACACATCAGGCGCGTCTTTCGGTCGATTCCAGAGCTCGGAACTCGGTCTGCTGCTCGAACTAGGTTCGCAAAACTATTATATTATTCGAGTCGATACTGTCGGTTTTCTGCACTTAACTCGGGGCGTAGGGGGGCTTCAGGGCTGGGAATCAGATGAGTGGATTCGCAGACATCAGACGCCCGCCTGTCGGATTCAGAGGTCTGAACTCGGTTTGATACTCGAACTGGGTTGCGAAACTGTTTGTTCTTTGTTAGCGTTATCTTGAGAGGTCTGAAATCGCTTGTGCTTAAAAAATAGTCGTTCTTTGAGTTTTTTCCCACAGTATATATTGTCAGGAAGCTCTACGAGTCCCCCGGCGGTAAGAAAGGTTGACGGTTTACCGCCGGCGCCCAGTGCAAGCAGATAGCGTCTGATGGCATTTTCTGCAAAACTGGAAAACTGCATTTTCGGACTGCCAACGTGAAGTCGGTCCCTGGCTTCGCTCGGGTGAATTTTTCGACGGAATGAACTAAGAATTTGTGAGGTAACTCCTGTAATGCCAAGCTTCGCTCTGCGCAAATAGAAGCCCAAACGAATTGTCAGAACTGCAGAATCGGCTGAGCCAGGCCGCGGAAGGTATGATCGCGTCCCTTTTCGACATTTCGCCAACTAGCTCTACTCTGTCGCCGAATTCCTCTAGCTCTTCTACCATCAGAGCTCTACGAGGCACTAGAAGTGCAAGCGGACGCCTGAGAGAACTAGAAGTGCAAGCAGATAGCTGCTGATGGCATTTTCTGCAAAACTGGAAACTTGAGTTTTGGACTGCCAACGCGAAGTCGGTCCCTGGCTTCGCTCGGGAGAATTGTTCGACGGAATGAACTAAGAATTTGTGAGGTAACTTCTGTAATGCCAAGCTTCGCTCTGCGCAAATAGCAGCCCAAACGAATTGTTAGAACTGCAAAATCGGCTGAGGCAGGCCGCGGAAAGTATGATCGCGTCCCTTTTCGACATGTCGCCAACTAGCTCCACCCTGTCGCCGAATTCCTCTAGCTCTTCTACCATCAGAGCTCTACCAGGCACTAGAAGTGCAAGCAGACGCCTGAGAGAACTAGAAGTGCAAGGAAATAGCTTCTGATGGCATTTTCTGCAAAACTGGAAAATTGCATTTTTGGACTGCCAACGCAAAGTCGGTCCCTGGCTTCGCTCGGGAGAATTTGTCGACGGAATGAACTAAGCATTTGTGAGGTAACTTCTGTAATGCCAAGCTTCGCTCTGCGCAAATAGCAGCCCAAACGAATTGTTAGAACTGCAAAATCGGCTGAGCCAGGCCGCGGAAGGTATGATCGCGTCCCTTTTCGACACTTCGCCAACTAGCTCCACCCTGTCGCCGAATTCCTCTAGCTCTTCTACCATCAGAGCTCTACGAGGCACTAGAAGTGCAAGCAGACGCCTGGGAGAACTAGAAGTGCAAGCAGATAGCTCCTGATGGCATTTTCTGCAAAACTGGAAAACTGCATTTTTGGACTGGCAACGTGAAGTCGGTCCCTGGCTTCGCTCGGGAGAATCTTTCGACGGAATGAACTAAGAATTTGTGAGGTAACTTCTGCAATGCCGAGCTTCGCTCTGCGCAAATAGCAGCCCAAACGAATTGTTAGAACTGCAAAATCGGCTGAGCCAGGCCGCGGAAGGTATGATCGCGTCCCTTTTCGACATTTCGTCAACTAGCTCTACCCTGTCGCCGAATTCCTCTAGCTCTTTTACCAGAGAGCAAAGAGGAGACGCACTTGGTAGCGTCCACTTGGCAGCGTCCGAAACCCGAAGAGCGAGGAGGCCCTTCGTGACGGGACATCTTTCCTGGAGAGCTCCCTGGGGCACCTTGAAGCGCTTCGAAGGCACTGCAAGGCGCGCCCCCATGCGTGCCTGCACGCGTGCCAGCACACGCGGACGCGCGCCTTCCTGCAATGTTCTGTCAAACCCGCCCGGGGCGCCTGCAGAGCTCTGTCAAACCTTTCTGAAGCGATCCTGCATTGCTGCGGACCCGCTGCCGGGTCGGACGAGTTGCTGCGGGGATCG
>CAUYUJ010022391.1:0-32780 GCA_963575745.1 Prorocentrum cordatum
GTTTGCACGAGCAGTGGAGAGGACAGCTTCAAGACAGTCGAAGTGGGTTGCACAACATAGACTGCACCACATGTATTGCGCAACAGTGACTGCACAACAGCGACTGTTCAACACTTATTTCACCACATAGGTCGCTCCACATACGCTGCTCCACATGTATTGCACCACGTAGATCACACCACATATATTGAACAACCAGTAATGCTCAGCAGATTTTGCTTCACATGCCACTTAACCTAGATTGCTCAGCACCTAGCGCACCACATGTATAGCTCTTCGTGGAACTCACAACACATATTCCACCACATAGACTGTACAACATGTATTGCACTACATCGGTTTCACAGTATCGATTGCTCCACATATAGCACATATAATATATTATAGTTCGTATATGGTTTATTTCACAACATAGACTGGAACAATATCGACTGCACAACATCTATTGCACCACGTGTGTTGCAGCAGATAGGTTGCTCCACACAGCTTGCAAAACATAGATTGTACCACATATAGTTGTATACTTCGCACTCTCTCCTTAAAACAATCCATGGAGGGCCTAAACTGGCTACCACATCGTGTTTTGTCTTCCAAAGAGAAAATCAGCGATACATCAGCCGGGTGATCTGGTGTGGGGGGGGGGGACGCGTAGGCCGACAACCAAACCCTTTCGCAATGGGCAGCCCCAGGTATACCCGCGCGCACCAGTACGCCAACGCGCACCAGGGCGGACTTGCGAAACCGGGGGGCGGGGCCGGCAACCCAGTTGATCGCCGGCTCCTTCAGAACAACAATCTCATGGAGATCCAAATCGGGTGGACAATTGATCGAAAGAAACCGCGGCGCGCTGCTCGCTCGCAGACGCAGGTGGCCAGTCGGGCCCAACCTACGCGGCCCAATGCGGTGCGGATATATATATATACACACACACATATATGTATATATATATATATATTGGGCACGCAGCCAAGAGTGTGCCCTGCGTCGGGGACCAGGACGATTACTCCGGACCTCATGACGAAGAGGAGGACGAAGAGGATGCCGAGGAGGACAACGAAGAACACGACGACAAAGAGGACGGCGAGGACGACAAGGAGGACCACAAAAACAACGACGAGAACGGTGAGGAGGACGACGGCACACGCTCGAATCGGAAACGCATGCGACATTTAAACGGAATGGTGTTACCGTTTTCGGCCTCATAGTGCCTCATGACCGACAATTAATTACGACACTCGGGACGAAAAATGACCAGCCCACACTCGGGGAAAATGTAAAGGTTTCTGTGGACCACGCATTGGAGAAGAACAGCAACACTCAAACTGACATCTGGGCCGAGGGCGGCGACACCAGGAAAACGACAAGGATAATGACGAGGGACGACGATGACGGGAGCAGAGCCAAGCGGAGGCCACTGGACGGAATGACTGCGAAGCGGGGGCGGAAAGGACAACGACGACGACGACAGCAACGGCGACAAACGATTTCCCACCACGCGACAGATCTCACGAACACATCAGGTGCTTTGGTGCAGCGTTTCGACGGCGGCAAAGACGAGGGGAGGGGAGGATGGGACGTTCGGGGACGCTTTCAGAACGAGGAGGCGGAAGGAAAGCGGAGGGAGAGCGGAGAGGAAGAAGAGGAGAGCGGAGAGGCAGGAGGGGGGGAGGAAGAGCAGGAGTGAGGCCCTGAAGCCCTCTCGGCATGTCCAACGAGGTCTGCACATTCATCAGCTGTCTTGACCCCGATATGCCTTGCCAGCATTGCGCAGTCCTATATCGGCTGTGAGACCTCCGCCATTCTGCTGAGTTGCCAAGTCCGAGGCGTAGGCTTGACCAAGATATCCGAATTACGTAACGCATCCCCTTCATGAGCTTTTGGATGGTTTGGCTTGACTTCGTCAGCGGAGTTCGCCACTTCCAATTTCGCGTGGACCTTTTTCACCATACCTCCATTCTGTCGCACCGCGTCTTGTAGACACATGGACCACGTCATCGCATGATTCTGCGCCTCCTGGGTGTTGCACGGCGCGACCGCAAGCGCCGCAGTACTGTCGCCGACGAATGAAAGAGTAAGGGCACATGGTGCCGCATCAACAGACACATCGATCACAAGGTCTGAGTCAACAGTCGCAATCATCACGAGCCCGTTGGCAGCCGGGCTACGCCGAGCCGCCGAATCACGCATCGCGCCAACTCCTTGCGCCATCCACAGGATGTACAACATAGAATTGAAGCGCACAACATATATGACAAATCATGTAATCTCTTCGCCAATGCCCAGTCTGATACTGTTTGGCTACGCGTGCCAATGCTGCATTTCTCAACGCCCCCTGCGCGGCATGGCCTACCCTGTGGTTGGGAGGCCTCCTCCACGATTCGCCTCCGCCTCCGCCTCCGGCGAAAACGCCCCGAAAGACGGCTGGGCCGTGAGGGTCAACGCGGTGGCCTAGATCCTGCCAGGATCGAGTAGAAGGCGATGGGGGTGTGCGAGAAGGGGGGGGCACCACCAAACTTACGCGCCACCACGCGCGATTTTCATCATAGACAAGATGAGTCCAGCAAAAACGACGGCGACAGGAGGGGAATCTCTGTGGACGCCCCAACCCATCTCGTCTTCACCCCCCTGCTCCCGGGCAGGTTCAAAAATCTATCCCAGTCGTGCGTGTCATGCGAGTCGCACAACGTCGCCCAGGAAAGCGCATAGGCAAATGTGGAACTCTGGCCAGCACCGACTACAGCATCAAATCTTGCAAAAAACCAGCGATTTGACAATGATGAGGCCCTTGCGTGCAAAAGTCTGCGAATTCACCGTATTCTCCTGCAGCATGCAGGTCTCTGGGCTCGTTCGGCCAGCGCCGCCGCCTGCACCGCAGCCCCGGCGGCAGCCTCTGCCGCCGACACGGCCGGCTCAGCAGCCGCCGCACGCGCCAGGACGCCGGGCCGCTGGGCGGCCTGGAGCTCGCCGCGCGCGCTCTGGCACTCCTTGCCTTGGCCCTTGCCCTTGCATGCTTTGCCCGCCCTTGGCTCGGGAGTTGGCAGAACTGGGTTTAGTGGAAGCTGGTTTAGTGATGTGTAACGGGGGCGCCCCCTCCGCCCCGTTCCGCTAGAACTGCCGTCACCCGGAAAACATCAGTTACGGCAAGCCTGTCTTAGTGAATCTGGCCATTTGATGGGCCCCAGGGCCCTACCACTATCCCGGGTCCCCTTACCCGGGGTCCTGGCTACACCGGATTGGCGCGCTTCCCCCCCCCCCCGGGGCTTCTGCCCGCCGTCACCCTCGTTCCGCTCCGCGTGCGCGTGCTCACGGTAGAGCTGACAGCTCGGGAGGGGCTCGCCTCCCGCGGGGCGCGTGGGCCGCCGGCCGGTCCAGGTCGAGCCACGACGCCGTCCTCACGAGGTGGTCTATGATGCCGAAGGCGCTTGCGCCAGCAGGCTGCCGATGCAAAACCAGAGCCGCATCCTTGCCGACGCGGGGCACGCGCACCCAGGCGCCGCCCCCGCCCACCGTCTCACTGCACCGTCTCTCCTCGAACGCCCCGACCACCAGGCCGCGAGACACAACGGCGCGGTGTATAGGCACCGAACGGCAACGGCGCACTCGCACCCCTGCCAGCCTCTCGTGGGGGCATCGAGCGGCCGGGTCAGCTTACAGAGGTCGGCCACGCCGTGGCAAACCACCTCGGCCGAGCCCGCCCGGAGCTCACGCGCAACCTCCGCGGTGAGGCGAATAAATGCCCTTCCTTGTCGGGGAAGAAGCCCTCCGCGCGGGGAGAAGGCCGCCACTATGGAAACACGCATCTCGCCAGAGTGAGCTGCGGGCGCCCGGATTGGCGGTCTGCGGCGCGTGGTCGTCCAAGGAGTCTGGTCCACCAGCTGGCGGCGAGCAGCAGCCACGGCCGCGCTGGGCGGGCCAGGGGGGGCAAGACGGGCCGGGGTTTTGACTGCGTGGGCATGCGAGCACAGACGCGCGAGATGCCCTCGTGGCGGTCAGGAGAGAGGCACTCGTGGCGGCCAGGGAAGGGGAGGAGGAGGGAAACGAAGGCGGGGGCCGGGATAAGAGACGAAGGAGGGGGAACGGGGAGGAGGAGGAGGAGGAGGAGGAGGAGGAGGAGGAGGAGGAGGAGGCGGAAACTAAGGAAGGGGAGAAGGGAAGAAAAGGGAGAACCGATCGCCAAGAGAGCCCGGATGGGAAGGAGAAGCCGAACGCACACGCACAGACACACATGCACACAAACCACCTCTGCATAAAACCCGGAACCTGGAGACAGCCCCGGCTGCATGGGACCCCCACGGTCGCAGAAGTCGGCTCGCAGAAGTCGGAGAACAGCCCCACGGAGACACGCGACCAAGTGGAAGGTACATACCAAACGAGGGACGGATGCGAATTGGGGAGGACGGGGGAAACGCAAGGAGACGCGCGCACACACATACACATATACACAACGCACACACAACACACAACACACAACACACACAACATACACAGCACACACAACACATACAACACACATACAACACACACACACATACAACACGCACAACACACAACACACACACACAAAACACACAACTTTACGCACAAAACCACCTCCACATACCAGCATCTGGAGACCGTCCCGGCTGCATGGGCTGGGGGGCAGCTCGCCTGCCGTTCGAGGCGACGGGTCGCCTCGCGGAAGATTAGAAGCGCACCAGCACTGGCAGATCCGTTCGGCGCCGCCCCCGCGGACGACCTGCGTGGGATCGCCGCCTTGACAACATCAGCTCTCTGGGGACACACGACCAGGGTGGAGGGCAGCTGCCATGCCCAGGAAGGCTGCGAAGGCAAGCTGGACGGTGCACGCCACAGAGAATATCACCCGAAAGCGACCCTGGCGCAAAGCCGGCTCCGCGGGAAGGGTCGAGAGCCCGGGTCGGGGGAGGGAGGGCCACGCCACCACGGGCTCTCGAGCCATCGCCCGACAACAAAAAAAACGCAGCATCGGCGCATGGCCCTGACCGTGGCCCGCAGGGCGCCGCGGTGCGAATTTGTTGGCACCAGGTGCCGGCTGCCCACGACCCCGCGCACGACCTCTCGCCCTGGCTGCTGCGTCCCCGCCCGCGCCCCGCACCCCATGCCCGAGCACCACCCGTGGCATTCGGCTTACACTGGCCGAGGTAGGGGCCCGGCCACCAGGGGCCTTCCACAAGAACGCCAACCCTGAGAGCCCAGGGCGTCCATCGATGTTTGGTGTGGGAGCGTCACGCTTTCCATGGGGGAGCCATCGAAACCCAAGGTACACAGGGCACCCTGGAGGCAAGCAGGGTGTTTCTTGGCACGGGCCCCCACTGCACGGGTGGAGCAATCGGCACCATGTCTCGTGCACGCCACACGGGCGAGGAATCGTGCCCGAAAGGTCCGTGGGTTCGAACACATTGCCACACTTACTGCGTGTCCTGTTCAAAGCCCCGCTCCCTCTGCACTTGGTCTCGATCGAGCGCGTGTCGACGCCCCTCCTTGACCTCCGCCTGGCACTTACGACGCTTGGTCATCCTTGTGGCAATGGCGAATCATACAGCCGTGCAGCGGCGGAACTGCCACTTGTTATATCATGCCCTGCGAAAGAAACTTGCCTACCTGCAAGACCTGGTCTACCATGCAAATTGGGAAGCATAGTCCATGACTCATCCGCGGGTCGCTCCCCAATGTTCAGCTCAGCGATGATGTCTCCACCACTGCGTTCGACGCGGGGCCACTTCACTACCTTTCGCAGCCCTGCAAGCGCAGCTCCATCTGATCAGCCTCTATCTTCACACACGGATATAATGGAGGAGAAACCAAACGACCCCATCCAGGCCTCCGGCTTTCTGCGCGCTATCGATACGCAAGTGTGGAAAAATAATGGGGGCGCAGGCCGGCTAGGTCGCGGGTGGGACGACGGCAGGGAAAAACAAAGAACGCGCACCGCGGAACCCCACATCAGGCAAGCACCCAAAGACGGTGCAAAACCGTCCTCCCCAAACCTTCGACGTCGTGACTCTTTCTCACAGTGTAGGCCATCAGAGGTTTGCGCAGGCCCCTTCCCCCGGACATGCGTTCCTTCCCGAGACGTGTTTGCTGGCGGCCCCTAGGAAGGAAGATCGAAGCTTGCCAACAACTTCAGCTATGGAATATTGTTCTCCACCGCGCGAGGACTGGGTCCTCCGTCTTCCTGCGAGCGGCGACGCGGTTTATCCCGCGACCGCTGTGATCAGCAGGGCACACCGCGACGGAACGGTAGCCGATCACGACCACGTCAAACTCCCCTCCTCCTCCCTCCCGCCCGCCTCCCGGTCTCCAGGGACGGGTGCCGCTCGGCGAAAATGTAGGCAGCGGGCTCCACCGGCCAACTCACATCTTCTAGCGTCGCTGGCCGCTGCTAGCTGTACGAAAACGATGTCTGTTGGCCTGGTGCCTCGCTCTCGGAGCCCCTCGTCTTCATCTGGAGCCTCTGGAGCCCATCCTCCGCCTCATCCCGCCCCCGCCTCCCACCCCTCCCTCTCCTCCTGCTCCCCTCCACCTCCCCCCCGCAATCCTCCCCACTCTCCTCCTCGCCCTCGTCCTCCTCCTCCTACTCCACCTCCTCCTCCTCCATCCTCCTCCCTTCCGCCCCCTTCGTACCAAGAAGGGCGTCCTCGGGGCAGAGCCGCCGCTCTGCAGCGGCGGCATCACGTGCTCGAACCTGCAGCGCTCCCTGTAGCACCGCCCCCGTGTGAAGTCGAAGCAGACTGGCGCGGCCAGGAGGAGGACGACGACCGCATCCTCCTCCTCCTCCTCCTCCTCCTCCTCCTCCTCCTCCTCCTCCTCCTCCTTCTCTTCCTCGTTTTCCTCCTGTTCACCCTTCGCCTCCCCCGCCTCCTCGTCCTCCTCCTCCTCCTCCTCCTCCTCTTCCTCCTCCTCCTGCCCCACCTCCTCCTCCGTCCTCCTCCTACCTTTCCTCCTGTAACTCCTCCTCCTCCTCCTCCGCCTCCTCCTCTGCCCGCCCAGAAGGAAACGTGTCCTCAGATAAATAGGCACCGAATTTCCTCTTTGACGTTTCAAGACTGGGGGGGGCCTTCCACAGGGCCTGGGACTGTCAAAAACTAGCGCAGGACGAAGAGCTGGTCCCGGGAAAGGCCCCGTGGGGTCCAGGACCCGTTTCTCTCAGGACCCACCTCCTTCAGGCGAGTCCTCATCATATTATTCCTCCTCCTCCTCCTGCTCCTCCTGATTATTCTTTTCTTCCTGTGGCGCCTCGCGTGGCCGCCGCGTTCCCCAAATGCTGACATCCGCAACTTACGAGGAGTCGCGGCTGCGAAGGTTTGCTAATGTGTGTTCGATCTCCATGGGCCCCGAGAAACCAGTTTCTAGAAACTGATCCAGACCTCCGTGGTTCCACGTGGTGAGCAAGACGCACCGTCGGGTGTACGGCGATGTTGTGGGGTCCCCCTCCTCCTCCTGTCCTCCGTCTCCTCTTTTCCTCCTCCTCTTCCACCTCCGCCTTCCTCTCCTCCTCCTTTCCTCCTCCACCCTCTCCTCCTCCTCCTCCTCTTCCTCCTCGTCCTCCTCCTCCTCCTCGTCCTCGTCCCCCCCCCTCCTCCTCCTCCTCCTCCTCCTCCTCCTCCTCCTCCTCACATTACCCAATCGGCGCAAACAAAACACAGCCGAGGCTCTACAGGCGACCAAACCCGCAGACAGGCGCGGACCTCCTGTCGGAGCCTGGCGCGGTAGCCCCTTCTGGACAATGAGAAGCTGCGGGCGGGGGGCCTCGAACTGCAACGCACTGAAGACACAACCTCAATCCCAGACCACCCAAGTATACGTATATCTCTGTACAGATACCGATTGTACGTATACATGCACATATGTGCGCACGTGCATATGTTAATACGTATATCTATATATATGAATATAAATATAAATGCATGCATACATGTATACATGTAGCCATGCATGCATGCAATCATGTACGTGTGTATGTCACATGTGTATGTATACGTAACACCCCGCAATTGCGGATAAGAGTGAGGGGGCGGGCGCGGGCGACGCGGGCGTCGTCGAGCCGGCGGATCTCGTGGCCCACACCTTCCTTGTCGATGGCGCTCTCCTCTTCCTCCTCCTCCTCCTCCTCCTCCTCCTCCTCCTCATCTTCCTCGTCCCCGTCCTCATCGTCATCGTCATCCTTCTCCTCCACCTCGTCCTCCTCCTCCTCTTCTTCCTCGTCCTCCCTCTCCCCCCCTCGTCCTTTCATCATCGTCCTCCCATTGTCGTCCTCCCCCTCATCGGCCTCCATCATCGTCCTCCCATTGTCGTCCATCATCATCATCCTCCCCCTCCTCCCCCACCTCGTCCTCCTGTGCGGTTCCCTTCCAGAGGCTGCGCCTCTCCGCCGACCCTCCGTGTCAGGAAGCACCCACCGTGGTGAGGACATCCTTCTCCAGTGCTGATGCGGCCCCTCCCTATGAGCAACGAGTGGCGGCTTTGTTTGAACGAATTCGTGTAAAGGAGTTGGCCAGAGAGGCCCAGTCCAAAGGATAAGTTTTGGTCCTCGCCTGAGGCGTAGGGAATATCCCAGTTTTGTTGCCAATATGTTCACTTGCATCTTTAGTGCTGTGCACTCCCCCCGCGGGCACTCCCGTTCCGTTCCATTCCGTTCCTCCCCCTCCTCGTCCTCCTGCTCCTCCTCCTTTCTCCACATTCTCCTTACATCATCTCTTCTTCCGCGTCCTCCTCGTCCCCTGCTTACTCCTCCTGCCCCCCCTCCTTTCCCAAGATACCTGCAACGCAATCCTGTTTTTCACTCTATGCTCCCCGACTTCTCTGATCAAGGCAACTCGCCAGGGCAACGTTGCTGGACGGGCTGGTGTGGATGCGCGGGGCTTGAAGAGGTCCTTGCGGGCCCAAACGGCATGCAAAAATCCGCCGCCGCGCTTGTGCGGCATTAGTTTGTTCCGTGAACGTGGTTTGGGTCGCGGGTGGGTCGCGGGCTCCCCACCTCCACGTGGGAGGAATGCAAAAGCAGCCCGCCACAAGCGCCAAAAAAACTTGTTTGTACATTGAACGTGGTTTGGGTAGCGGGTTCTCCACCGGGAACGACTGCAAAAGATGCCCGCCGCAGGCGCCGAAACATATGGTTTGTACCCTGAACGTGGTCGCGGGTGGGCCGCGGGCTCTCCACCTGAAGCGAAAACAAACGATGCCCGCCGCAGGCGCCGAAAAATGTGGTTTGTACCATGAACGTGGTTTGGGTCGCGGGTTGGTCGCGAGTTGGTCACGGGGTGGGTCGCGGGCTCTCCACCTGGAAGGAATGCAGAAAAAAAACCGCCGCAGGCGCCGAAAGTGGTGGTTTGTACCTTGAAGGTGGTTTGGGTCGAAGGTGGGTCGCGGGTGGGTCGCGGGGTGCGTTGCGGGTGGGTCGCGGGTGGGTCGCGGGTGGGTCGCGGGTGGGTCGCGGGTGGGTCGCGGGGTGGGCCGCGGGCGGGTCGCGGGGTGGGTCGCGGGGTGGGTCTTACCCACTCAACCTCTTCGCGGGTTGGGCGCGGGTTGGGTCGCGGGGGTGTGGGTCGCGGGGTGGGTCGGCGGGTGGGTCGCGGGGGGCCGCGGGTGGGGCGCAGGGTGGAGCGGGTGGGTCGCGGGAGGGTTGCGGGTGCGGGAGACCGACAACAACAACAACAACAATCATTTAAGACTGGGGACACTCCTTTCTCACCAGTGCCAGGGTTTTCATAGGAGGCGGGCAATACCCCCACTTTGTGGGGGGGCCGGTTCAAGCTCTACCAAGTTTCCAAACGACTCTTCGCCACACCCACACCCAGCTTTATTCTCCGTCCCGCACCGACCCCCATCCCCACCCCCACCCCCCATGCCGACCACCCCCCCACCCCCAGCACCCCGCCCTATGACGTTCGGAAAAACCAAACCATTTCACTTCGTGGCATCCGACGAACCGTGGCTTACTATTCATTCACTTTCCCCCCCCCCCCCCCCCCCCCCCCCCCCCCCCTCCCCCCTCCCCCCCCCCCCCCCCCCCCCCCCCCCCCCCCCCCCCCCCCCCCCCCCCCCTGGCGCATGCGGACGACCGTGGCTACTACACTGGCGTGGAGTTCACACCCACAGAAGTTGTTAGGACAGCGCGCGCGGGTAGAAATTTTGAAAAGTCGTGCAGGTGTTTTTCGAGGACCTACGGTGCGATTCGTGTGATTTTTTGATGCGCGGTGCTAAAATTCTAAAAACCAATGGTTTGGAGATTCGGCGTGCGCGCGCGAAGAAAAAACGAATGTGTCCCGCATGGTATTATTTGACAGGGATGATGGCCTGGCAGGTGCGCAACCGTTGTTGCAGAAGTTCGAAAAAGTTGCTCGCAAAAGCCCGTTTGACAGAAATGTTTAAAAAGTGTTGGGTTTCCTACGAATCTGCAAGAGCGCGCGGGATGAGATTTTGACATTTTTTGTTGAAAAACCATTGGTTTTTTGATGTTTTTATGTTAAAATCGTTCCGAACACTAAGGTTTTGGAAGGATTTCGTCTTGCGCGCGCGAATGTCCACTTTACCTTATTTTTTGCAAGGGATTCTTGAAATTTGATTATATTAGAACAAGAAATGTCATTTTATAGTGTTTGTTGCAAGGGAAAGCGGGGGGGAACAAAACAACCGGATCTTGATCACATCGAATTACCTGAGGCTTCCTCACGAAAATGATGAAAATGTAGCTGCGGCCTAGGCGGCGCAGGGGGGCCGTGCACCAGGGGTCCCAACAATAATTATTCTTTAGAATTAATAATGGTCAACAACAACAAGTATTACTAGGCACCCCCCCCCCCCCCCCCCCCCCCCCCCCCCCCCCCCCCCCCCCCCTCCCCCCCCACCCTCCCCCCCCCCTCCCCCCCCCCCCCCCCCCCCCCCCTCCCCCCCCCCCCCCTGGGACACACCGTTCTCACCAGTGCAGGGTTTTCATAGGAGGCGGGCAATGCCCCCACTTTGTGGGGGGGCCGGTTCAAGCTCTACCAAATTTCCAAACGACTCTTCGCCACCACCCACACCCAGCTTCCCGCCCTATGACGTTCGGACACTTCACTTCGTGGCATGCGACGACCGTGGCTACTATTCAGGGCCCCGCGGCCGACGACGACGGCGTGCGCGCGCGAAGAAAAAACGAATGTGTCCCGCATGGTATTATTTGACAGGGATGATGGCCCTGGCAGGTGCGCAACCGTTGTTGCAGAAGTTCGAAAAAGTTGCTCGCAAAAGCCCGTTTGACAGAAATGTTTAAAAAGTGTTGGGTTTCCTACGAATCCGCAAGAGCGCGCGGGATGAAATTTTGACATTTTTTTTTGAAGAACCATTTTTTTTGATGTTTTTATGTTAAAATCGCTACGAAAACTAAGGTTTTGGAAGGATTTCGTCTTGCGCGCGCGAATGTCCACTTTACCTTATTGTTTGCAAGGGATTCTTGAAGTTTGGTTATGTTAGAACAAGAAATGTCCACTTTAGCTTATTTTTTGCAAAGGAAAACCGATCGTAACAACACAACCGGATCCGGACCAACCCGTTTTGCCTGAGACTTCCTCACGAAAATGATGAAAATGTGGCTGCGGCCTAGGCGCGGCGGGGGGGTCGTGCACCAGGGGCCCCAACAATAATTATTCTTTAGAAGTAATAATGTTCAACAACAACAACAACAACAGCAACAGCAACAGCAACAGCAACAAACAACAACAACAACAACACCAACAACAACAACACCAACAACAACAACAACAAACAAACAAACAAACAAACAAACAAACAAACAATCAACAACAACAAGAAACCGCACCGCGGAATTCCACTTCAGCCACGCACTCAGGGACAGTGAATGACCGTTCGGCCCCCTCACTCTGATATGTATGCATGTCGGCATGTAGGTATACACCAGTGTATGTATGTATGCGTGTATGTATGCGTGTATGCAGGTTTGCATGTAGCTATGTGTGCGTGTGTGTATGAAGCAATGTATATACGTGAATATGTAAGCGTGTATGTGTATAAGTACGTATGGTTGTACAGATGTATGTGTGCGTTTATACATGCATGCATGCATGTACATATATGCGTATGAATGTAGCATGTGTATACGCGTGTACACCTACGTATGTATGTACGTATGTGTGTGCGCATGTAGCTAAGCAAGGGTGTTTGTAGGTATGCGTGCATGAGTGAATGTATGTAAGTATGCCTGTATGTGTGAATGCATGTGCGTATGTATTTATGTGCGTATGCATGTGCCGGTGTGTATGTATGCATGTATGCACGTTTGTGTATATGTGTGCATGCATCTATCCACTCATGCCTGTATGTACGTATGTATATACGCAGGTCTGCGTGCAGGTATGTCTGCATGTGGGTAGGTGAATGTATAGCTACTTCCACTCCCCAGGTGCCAGGACGATGTATTTACTATGGGGACGAGCGCGGGAGGGCGAGGCCACGGCATACCGGAGGCTATACAACTGAAAGCTGATCCCGGCGAGAGCCGCGCACCTTCAAAGACACTGAAGAGAGCCACCTGAAATCCGTGCAAACGAGAGAGAGAGAGAGAGAGAGAGCAAGGGAGGAGCGGGAGGGGAGGCTTGAGCGAGATGGCAACGGATGACCATCAAGTGCGGCAACTTCGCCGTGGGACGCAGCATACACTTGTTAAAAGGATCAGCTACTTCCACTCCCCAGATGCCAGGACGATGTATTTACTATGGGGGCGAGCGCGGGAGGGCGAGGCCACGGCGTACCGGAGGCTATACAACTGAAAGCTGATCCCGGCGAGAGCCGCACACCTTCAAAGACACTGAAGAGAGCCACCCGAATCCCGCAGAGCAGTCCTGGCCACACCAGTGGCCGAAAACGAACTACGCACGTGACAAATCCTAAACTACCGAATTGAGACTACATGGTTTTGAAAGCAGCATCCATCATCCATGTCTCTCTGAGTGCATTGGCCGAATGTGTCATGGCAAGGGCGGCAGCGCGGGCGAACTGAGGCGAGCACGCCGCGGCAAGCTCGGCGCGGCGGGCAGGCGCACCTTTGTCCCGACCTTGGAGGATGAGGTGAGGAAGGCCAGTCGACGAGCAGATGCCTCCTTTGCCAGAGCACGATTTACATAAGCTGGGGAAGACGCCTGCATTCCAGCAGGCCACCGTCGCTGGCTTCTTAAAGGGTGTACCAAAGCGGCACATGTACATCTTGTGAACGGTGCGCGATGAATCCGAGAGAAGCTTGACCATCTCGGGGGCGTGCCAGAGCAGCGACCCCCGAGGGTTCTCCAAAAAGACAGGGAAGCCAATCTGAATGCAGAGCCGGATGAGCCGGCAGGAAAAGTGGAACGAGCGATTGCCTACGCGGAGGCGGTCCAGCCGAGCTCCTGACAAACCTGGTTTACCCATGGGGAAACGACTGGAGCGCAAAGGGTCTCTGAGAGCCTGGGACCAGGACGTACAGGGAGTTTCCAACCACAGACCTACAATGGCCTTGCTCAGCAGCCACCCGCGCACCACCGACTCGAACGTGGTGTGGAGGTGATCCTCGCAGGCCCCGTGCGCGAGGTCAAGGTCCAGGCACCCGTAGCCCAGGTCCCCAATGCGCTTGGAGATGCGACCCTGCCCCGCGAACAGTTCCAGAAACAAGCAGCTCCTCCACTTGCTGGCGCCTGCGCGGCCTCGGCGGTACCGCCGCTGCGGGTGAGGCCGCGCGGCCTGCGGCGACGCCGTCAGCGCCGGCGGCGCCGCGTGGCGTCGGGGGCCCCGGGCCCCCCCCGCAGGCGGGGGCAGACGCTCGCAGGCAGCTCGTCCCACACCAGCGGCAGCAAGGGGCCGCCCCGCAGCGCGTCCAGGAAGTTGCGCTCCACGATCTCGCCGAACAGCAGCACGTCGGGGTCCACCTTGGCGGCCTCCCGGAGGAGGCGGGTCTCCTTGCCGTAGCGGCGGAGCGAGGCCACAGTGGCCCAGCGACCCCGCCGCATGACCTGCTCCGGCGTCCTGGCGCCCGACAACAGATCCTCGCTGGCCCCCGCGTGTCAGAGGGAGAATAGATGCGGCTGCAGGTGCGCCAGGCCCAGGGCGTGGCAGGCATCCTCGAAGAGCCGAGCAATCGACGTAGGCAGGAAGTCCCAGAGGGGGCCGTCGCCCGCGACAGTCCTCAGCGCCTCCAGGGCTGGCTCGAGCCCAGCGCCTGGTCCAGCAGCGCGCTCTCGTCCCACAGGTTGGTCTTCCCGGGCAGCTGCAAGTCGGAGTCGTGCAGCAGCAGGCCCCACGGAGTGGGGGCCTGACCCAAGTGGGCCACCGGCGGCACGAGGTGACGCCCGGCCAGACGGAAGGCCTCCTGCGGGCGGAGGTAGGCCGCGAACGACAGCATCACGAAGAGCCCCATGCGCGGCTGACCCCAGGCCGCCAGCGTCCCGGCGATGGCGAAGGCGGCCCTGCGCGGCAGCGGCAGGCGCATCCTGGTCGGGACGCGCCGGCGCCAGCCCGCCAAGCAGCGCGTCGCCCTCGGCAAGGCCTGAGCCGTCCTCTTGTACAGCGCCGGCGTGTAGTGCGCCAGCGACGCCAGCAGCACAGAGCCCTCGTTCGGGGCGCGACCCTCGAAGTACATCGAGTTCAGGTACGTGACCAGGGCCGCGTCCATCTCGGCCTCGCTCGTCCAGTCGATGGCCATAACGAGGCAGAACTGCAGGAAGGCCCGGAGGTAACCTGGTATAGGCGATCCGTGCCCGGCCTGACCGCTGTCCGCTCCGGCACCGAGAGGCCGCCCGAGGGCCCCCGCTCGGACGCCACCTGGCGAGCCGCCGCAGCTCTGCGGTGGCGACCCGCCTGGCGGCGAGAGGCCGAGGCACCCGCCATCGAGCCCCGCTCCTTCAGGTGTCGGCCCGTCAGCCCCAGGGGGCCCCGCAGGTGAGCAGCCAGGCTTGGCGGCGGCAGCGCGTCGGTAAGGCCCTGTGAACCAGCCTAAACGACCACGAGACAGAGGATCGGCAGGGTTGAACTCGCTACACGTCCAGCGTATGTGAATAGTACAATTTGAACACAGCGCCAAACAACACAGTTTTCGAAGAGAACGACGAAGATGAATGGATGCGGCCCTTCCCTTGCAACATCCCAGGGCCAACGGCATGTTGTCGACGAACAGAAGTAGGTGCTTCCCGAAAGCGGCCCTGGACCTCATGATGTGCTTGATGCCCAAGACACACGCGTCCCCCTTCCAGAGCCAGAATGTTGTCGGGCACGACGACCCTTGAGGCGATAACAGGAGCCCAGCGAGCCCCGTCGAAGAACTCCTTGGGCACCTCCATGAACTCCCTGGGGTGCACCCTGATGAAGGATTCCAGCCCCAAGACGTCCAGGCCGCGCAGTCCCGCAGGCAGCGAAGCTGTGGCGTATGCGGAGGATGGTAGAGGCTGCGGGCGGAGGGCTCTCTCTCGGGCCTTCTGGGCACCGTGCACCCGGTAACGCCACCTCTCGCACTGGCGGCCGTGCTGCGCCGCAACGTCGGGCCGCGCCGACCGCACGGCGACGCCGACTCCGAACTCGGAGGCGTCGCTCACTCCGACCACGTCGTGCCAGGGGCTGCTCAGGTCCCTCTGAAGGAGCGGGAGCAGCGAGCGGATGAGCCACAGCTCCTGGCGCACGGACTGCCACAGCCGCGAGGTCGTCGGCAAGCCGGCCGCCATGTACGGGTACACGGAGCTCAACGCGCAGAGCAGCTCCCGGCGGATCAAGCAGGCCCACGTGATGTGGCCCACCAGCACCTCAAGCATCTTGCTGGACCAGCAGCCCCTTCGCAGCACGGTGTCCAGCGCCGCACGGAGCCGCCACAGGTTGCGGCGCTTGATCGACAGCCAGCGGCCCTGCCGAAGCTCCAGGCCCACCAGGGCGGCGTCTGGGGTGGCATCCGTCTCCTCGTGGACCGTCAAGCCCCACCCGCGCAGCACGGCCGAGACGTCATCTCGGCGCCGCGTGACCAGCGAGGCGTCGTGGCCGAAGACGTAGAAATTGCCCACGTAGCCCGCCGCCGCCGTGTCTGAGCGGGCGGGCAGGGCCACGCTGGAGCGACCGTCCTCCACGATCTGCGAGTCCGCGAAGCCCGCCACCGAGATGGCGCGCATGGTCACAGCCTGGCAGAAGTGCATCGCCCACGACCACCCCATGGGCAGGATGGTAAGGCAAGGAACCAGGCTGGCCCCTGCCGGAATGCTCACCCCCTCCAGCTCGGCGACGCCCGCCAGGGAGGAGGAAAGCGGCGGCAGCGTGAAGTAGTCCTCTAAGCCCGACATGGGCCTGAGACGGTAGAAGGCATTGTCGAGGTCGCCCGCCGCCACGCATAACGGCAAGCCGCCCGACTCCACCGAAGACACCGCAGCCGCTGTAGGCAACCGCGTCGCGGGCGCCGGGTGGAAGAAGGCGTTGGCGTACCTCGTGTCGAACACTATGCGAAGCTTGCCGGACTTCTTCCTCGCAAAAAAATACACCAATCATGTGCTTGGCAGTGGGGGCTACCTTGAAGCGCAACATTCCATATTGATGAAGCCGCCGAACAAAGTCACCATACAAAACTGGATCTCGCGCCAACCGAGGGTCGACGGAAGGTCCGCGTGGGCAAGCTTGTCGGGCCCCGAGCAGCGCCTCGTCGGGCGTCTTGAGCAAGTTATGTCGCCAATCCCGTGCCCAATCAGCGTCATCCTGAGTGAGGCAGCCCACAGGGTCGACGGGGCTGGAGCCCACCTCAGGCCAGGAGACCAGCTCCTTCGAGTACGGGACCCGGGCGCCACCATCCTCAGCGTAGACGGTGGAGCCACTGAGAAGCTCGCGGAGGGCTTCTTCACAAAAACCTGGCTCGCTCGGCATCGCGCCCATCCCCAGGTAGCAGTCCTCCAAAAAGTTCAGGCTGGTCAGCTGCCCCAGGTTCGCGGGCGCCGACGGAGGTGCACCAGCGTGGCCGCACAGGCAATTGAGCGCGTCGACGCCCTGGTCGGCCCACTGCAGCAGCACGTCGGAGCGGCGGAGCCGCTGGCGCACGGCCCGGCAGGGGCGGCGCTCGGGCACGCGCTCGGACCGCCGAGCCACGTGAGGTAGCGGAAAAAGATCCCGATGGCGAAGATCATCGGCGGCGGCGCTGGGGCCGCGAAAAAGGGCCTGGTGCTCGAGCTTCTGCGCAGCGGGTGGCCCCACGTCCCGCTGCCCGCTCCTCCTCACCCCTTGCCTTCCTCCTTGTCCTTGTCCTTGCCGCCCTTCTTGTCCTTGTTGTTCGGCGCCCTGGCGCTCTGGCGCTCCTCGCGCGCCTTGCGCCTCTCCTTGGCCACGGCGTACTCCTTCGCGAGCTCGCCGCTGACGTACGCCAGCAGCTGGGGATGCACACACACGTTGCCCCGGTTCGCCGAGGTGCCGTAGAACAGGTGCGAGTCGAGCGATTCGTCGGCATTGGTGACGAACCGCTCCCGCCACCTCTCCTCCTGCACCTGGATACTCCTGTAGACCATCTCCGCCGCCGCCACGTCCGGCACGTTCAGCAAGTCGTAGCACACCATCTGCTCCAGGTAGAAGCAGCAGCGCTCGTGCTCGGCCACCCCCGCGTCGGCAAGCGCAAGGCGGCCCTCCGACCGCCACTTGCTGTGGCGGCCCAGCGGCGACATCCCGTTGTCCTTCATGAACAGGCACACCCACAGCGTAGTACGCGGCCCCGAGATGGGCCAGTCCGGCCACTCGTGCTCCACGAGGCGCAGCACCGCCTCCGCGAAGCCCAGCTTCCTCTGGCCGAGGGCGTTGTACGCCACGGGCAGCACGCGGGCGTCGGTCTGGGCGCCAGGCGGTGCGGCAGGCGCCGCAGCGCCTGGAAGCGCCGGCGCGGGCGCCGGCGCGGGCGCAGGGGCCGGCGCCTCCGCGCCGCCCAGCAGAAGGGGCACGGGAGCCCCGGGCGCCGCCGCGGGGCCCCCCAAGGCGGCCACCAGCCCGGCCACGCCCGCAGCGGGGGCGGCGGCCGGGGCCGCGGCGGCAGGCACCAGCGCACCCGCTGCCGCCGCCGCCGGCGCTGCCAGCGCCCGCCCACCTGCGTTGGCCACGATGGGCCCAGGCGGGGCTGCAAGGCAAGGCCGAGGCGGCCTGCGGCAGCGGCTGCGGCCGTCAGCAGCGTGGCCGGCGTCGGCAGGCTGCGGAACCTGTAGTAGCGGGCGCCCGGCGCCCACGCCATCGTGCCTCCCGCCGCGCCACCAGGGAAGATGTCCCACCGCAGCACGTCCGGCGAGCCCACGTACAGCTCGTCGTACTCGTCCGCGTCGGGCGTGATGATGCAGGCCGCGCCAGGTAGCCCCGGCGGCACCAGCACCACCACGCGCTCGTGGATCAGCACCGCGCCCGCCACATGGTACTGCACCCCGATGAAGTCACCGGGCTGAACGCCCGCCGCGGCCACCGACGGGTAGGCCGGCGGCGCCGGCGCCGCCATCACTGCTGCAGAGCCTTGGCGCGAGCCACACGCGCCTGAGCTCGGGCCTCCTCCTCGAAGTCAGGCTGCACGCCACTGCCGACCTGCGGGCAGCGGGCCGCCACGAAGCAGCCGCCGGCGCGCCAGAAGACCAGCGCCGCGGTGCAGGCCCCGACCAGCCCGCTGGTGGCGCAGGCTAGCGCCACGGCCCAGAGGCTCGGCCCCTGGCTGCTCGAGCCCTGCAGGCCTGAGCAGTCGCACCGCAGCTCCGGGCAGTGGAGCTGCGGCGCGCACGAGCACGCAGGGCACTGGGCGTGCCCCTGGTTGGCCGCGTAGAGCGCCACGCCGGTGCTCAGCCCGCGGCCCAGCTCTGGCAGCAGCAGATCGGCCGCCGCGCGAGCGGCAGAAAGCATACGGGCGGAGTTCGCTCGAGGCTTGAGCCAGATGGCAACGGATTACCATCAAGTGCGGCAACTTCGCCGTGGGACGCAGCATACACTTGTTAAAAGGATCATATGTACGTTTGTATGTATGTACGTGTGTCTGAGTGTATGTATGTGTGTATGCCTGCCTGTCTGTCTGTCCGCCTCTCTGTGTGTATGTGTTGATGCAAACAGGTAGGTAGGTATGTAGGTAGGCAAGTAGGTAGATATGTAGGAGTGTATGTGTATAGGTGTATGCATGGGTGTAGGGATATTTCTATGTGTGTATGCGTACGTGTGTGTGTGCATGTGTATATGGTTGTATGTATGTGTATGTACAAATATTTGTGTGACGCATGCATGTGTGTATGTGTAAACACACAAATACATTGACTAAGGCGACATATCTGTATAGCTGCTGACCTCTAAACTCCGAGGCCCTAAAACCATGACTCAGGATGAAACGCAGGCCCTAGGGAGATGGTCGGGACTTCTGGGGACTCCGTGTTGAAACAGAAACAAGATGTAAGACATTTGTCCTGAGATCCCACGTCGCGACAACAGAATGCAACACCGTCCAACATCAGGACCCAAGTCATGGGCCCCTTTTTCTCCAGCATCTCTCGAGACGGATCCATCTCTGAGGACTCTTGAGTCCGAGACGAAGCAAAACGCGCGCTGAGAAAAAAACGCGAAGCCCTGGTCCAATGGCCTAGGTATGCGAGATCGGCGACGTCGGCGATGCATTTGCGATGCCGGCGATGCGTCGGCGAGTTCGCGGTGGAGAAGGTCGGGCTTCACATTGCGCCGCATCGACGTTGCATCGGCGATGCGGCGCGATCACCAGCCCCCTCCAAAGCTCCGACGCCATGTTCTTTGTTTTTTCACAACGTCGACCCCCAGAAGTCTCGACCCATTCCACGGGACCAATGCCTCTTTGACGGTCCTGGGCCATTCTTCTTTCCTGGTCCCGGGTAATCTATTGAGTGTCTGGGAGCCAAGCGAGAGGGCCCCCCGGACGCCGAAGAAACGGAGGAGAACCTCCGTCTTCATGTCTTCGGTGCGTTGGATGTCCGTGGGGAACTCGGCACTGTCGGTCCCCACTTGGGAGGCAGGTGGCGGCCTTGCCCACTGCGACACGCTCGCCGCCGGCGCGGCGCACAGTCGCGGGAGGGAGGCGCGGTGGCCCCGTGCGCGGGCAGCTCGCGCGGATGTGCAAGGTCGCACACGGGAGGATCGGAGCGGCTTGGACCGGGTCGGGCTTCCAGGGCCTGTGGAACCCACGTCCTGGGAGATCCCAGCGGGCGGTGGATGCGGACGCACAGTTGTACCACCGAGGGGCCCGACCGCAGGGCTGGACCTGAACGCCGCTGTGCTGGATTGCGGTTGTGTTCTGTTTTGCGCTTTAGGGGGGGAGGTACAGGAATACAGGTAGAGAAACACGAGCAACAAACTAACACAGAACGAAAAACAACGCTCAGGTCCAGCCCTGCTCGACCGTATCCATATCCAAGGCCTGCCGAGGTACGCGAAGATCGCCTCCCCAGGCGGTGGTTGTGGAGAACTCCCCGCCTCGGATACCCACGACGGATCACGTCGCCATCAGTCATCGTCGTCATCCATCGTCTTCATCTTGGACTGGGTTGGACTGTACTAAATTCTGATAAGCTGTGGCACGTTATGACAGCCTCCCACGTCATCTTGCTGGAAGTGTGGATCGACGCTAAACGACGCCAGCCAGCGCTAATCGACGCTAATCGCGGCTAAATCTGAATGCTCCCATAGACGACTGGACGCTAGCACGCGCTAGTCACGAGAATATGCATGGTTTCCATGGGTGGCTACCTAAGGTGGCTCACGTCGTCATCCATCGTCGTCGTCATCCATCGCCTTCATCTTTGCTTCAGCGTTTGGCCGCGCGAATTCGCATGCTGCCGCTCTGATCAGCGTTTGGCTGTTCGATTTCCCTACGTGCAGTACTGAACTGGACTGCACAACGAAGTATCCGCGGAACGGATCGGACTGGACCACGACGGATCCCAAGAGCCTGCTTTTCGTCCCGAACCGACTATTGACTGTCCTGTTGAAGAGGGGAACTGGATAGCGTCCGGGACGCTTTACATCATTTCATAGGGTGCCTATTCCCCTACCTGTGGTCTGGTGAAAGCTCCGAGGGCAGAACTATTCGCAGAAACCTTGATCCGCGTATTCTTTCGAAGCGCATTGGTGTCGTGGCAATACTGGATGGTCGGATAAAGCAAGCCCCGTAGATGGTTGGCAGTTGAGCGACGAACACCAATGGGTCTCACGCAAGAACACATCGCGAACTTAAGGGCGCGGCTTGCACTGTCCGCCAGCGCGGCACACCACGTGGGCGCGAGCACGCTTGTGCGCGGCCCCACGCGAGAAGCATGCGCGAAAATGTCGACACAGACGAAACAGTCCCTGCGCCACACGACCGGCGGCAGGCGGCTGCAACCTGAGAATTCCAGTCCTCCTGGGGCGGCGCGCCTGCTGCCTGCGCAAAGACGCCGGCGCACAATGCGCAGGGTACGGGATATACGTGGCATCGGTCACCGCCGCCGTTCCAGGGAGCGCCCTGGGGGGCGCCCTGGAACGCCCAGGAGCGGCTTCTCCTCATCCAATACGTCCCCGTGAAAATAGCGTAAAACAAACGTGGCAAAGGGGGGATGGAAGCAGAAACGTTGTGGAAACACTGTGGTCGGGACCCTTCGCATTAAGTGCCATCCGCCTATCGATGTTACGAGGCACCACGAACGGCTCACTGCGCGGTGCACGGCAGACGTCTCTGCGGGTGACAACTCGTAAGTGCTGACTCAAAATCACCAATACCTGCAGCCTACTTCTTCTCATCCAATAGGCCTGCCCGCTTGCGCCCCTCTCCAAACACTCGCCGCAAAGGCTCGTCGGTGCCCAGGACATCTCGGCCCCGTCCTTCTACCTCACCACCCAAAAGGCGGGACAAGATTTCAGGGTGCACTCGGGACAAACATTTCGAGGCGAATCCAACGGTGGCGATCTCCCAGGAGGCCCGAAGAACGGAAAACAGGGAAGGGTAGCCGTATGGGTACCTTTTCATCCTCCGACTTTCTACGTCATCACCCCAACGGAGCACCGCCCCTGCAGATTAGACCTCCCTCGGGGCACGAGCTGCATGTTTGGTGCCGCTCCCCTGGACAAAGGAAAGACTCGGCCAGGCGAAACTCGGCCAGGCTAGACTCGACCAATCTGAACTCGGCCAGGCTGAACTCGGCCCAGGCCTGATGGGCCTCTCTTCCACCAACACCACCATAAGTTGGAGGGGGAGGGGTCCTCCTCCTCCTCCTCCTCCTCCTCCTCCTCCTCCTCCTCCTCCTCCTCCTACACCTCCTCCTCGTTCTCCTCCTCCTCCTCCTCCTCCTCCTCCTCCTCCTGCTCCTCGTCCTCCTCCTCCTCCTCGTCGGCCTCCTCCTTCCGCCATTCAACTTATGGTGGCGGTTGTGGAAAACAAGCCCATCAAGGCCGACTGCAGCCTGACCAAGCTCAGCCTGGCTAGGGTCAGCATGGCCGAGATCGCTTGGTCGAGTTCGCCTGGCCGAGTTCAGCCTGGCCCAGAACCTGGCTGACTACTTACCAGACCACCCCAACCCAACCCGAAAACCAGAATTTCGCCCGAATTTCGGGTTCTTTTTTTTTTGGGGGGGGGGCGGGTTTCATATGTTTGTTTTTCAATGTTCCCCGACCCCCCCACTGGAAATGGAGGGAAAATCGGAGCCTTCGGGTTGGGTTGGGGTGGTTTGATGGACGGTGACTGGCCGAGTTTCTCCAGATCGAGTTTAGTTGCTGCACCCAGAACCCGCGCGACCAGCGGAGGGAAGAATCCGCTTCCCAGCAGGCGTTGTCTGCTGGGTGCGATTCCCGTCCGCCTCGACCATCCAGCCGAATCGGAAGACCGTGGCCGTTGTTGCCGTAGGAAGCCCCCAAGAGGCCCCCAAGAGGTCCCAAGAGGCTCCCGAGAGGCCCTCAGGAGGCCCCACAAGAGGTCCTCCAAAGGATCCCAACAGACCCCAAAACTGCCCCCACAGATGCCGCCGAGAACACCCCGACGAGACCCCAAGAAGCATCCCTGAGGACTCTGACCGGCATCCCAGACACAGAAGCGGGATGGGCCGAATGCTATTCGATAGTTGTGATGGCTCCCGGGCTCGAAAACTGCCCCCCGTGGCCAGTCTGGAACCCAGATAAATTACCCTGGCGACGTACCCAACCCCTGCGCAATGCGGGGCACGAATAGCTTGGGAGAAAATATACGGAGGTGATGGCGTGACATGAGCGCATATACGAGCGGCATTTGTGAGGCTCGCAGCCCCCCAGGGATTGCGAGGTCTCGCTCAGATCTGCGCGGTGCCTCACTCCGCTGAACCCGCCACCAGCCTTCAAAAGTAGCGACGGTTTCGCAGATCGCAGCCCCCCATGGACGGCGAGGTCTCGCTCAGATCTGCGCGGTGCCTCATCCCGCTGGACCCGCCAGCAGCCCTTGAAAGTGGCGACTGTTTCGCAGATCGCAGCCCCCCAGGGATGGCGAGGTCTCGCTGAGATCTGCGCGGTGCCTCTCTCACCAGCAGCCCTCGGAAGTGGCGACAGTTTCGCAGATCGCTATGCTTGCCCCCCAAGCAGCCCTCGAAAGTGGCGACCATTTCGCAAATCGCCCCCAGGGATGACGAGGTCTAATTTGGATCTGCGGCGGCTACCCACTATAGCTGGCCCCCCAAGCAGCCCTCGAAAGTGTCGACAGTTTCGTTTGCAAATCGCAGACCCCCCCCCAGGGATGGCGAGGTCTACTTTGGATCCGCGGCGGCTACTCACGATGCTGCCCCCAGCCTTCGAAAGTGGCGACAGTTTCGCAAATCGCAGCCCCCCAGGGATGACCAGCAGCCCTCGAAAGTGGCGACAGTTTCGCAAATCGCAGCCCCCCAGAGATGGCGAGGTCTACATTGGGTCCGCGGCGGCTACCCACTACGTTGTCCCCCCCAGCAGCCCTCGAAAGTGGCGACAGTTTCGCAAATCGCAGCCCCCCAGAGATGGCGAGGTCTCAGTTGGGTCCGCGGCGGCTACCCACTATGCTGTCCC
The DNA here is from genome assembly GCA_963575745.1 of Prorocentrum cordatum. NCBI lineage: Eukaryota > Dinophyceae > Prorocentrales > Prorocentraceae > Prorocentrum > Prorocentrum cordatum. Next base: position 23,995 of record CAUYUJ010022391.1, read on the forward strand.
CCCCATCAGCCCTCTAAACTGGCGACAGTTTCGCAGATCGTGACCCCCCAGGCAAGATGCACACACAAGAGGTAGCGCAGGCGAGATTCGCACACGAGAGGCACGCACAGGGCGGGAGGCGGGAAGAGGAGGAGGAGGAGAAGACGCGACCGCAGTGCTCTATTCAAAGCGAAGACCCAGCGGGGAGGGCTCGAAGGCTCGGGGGCCAGGAGGAGGAGGAGGAGGAGGAGGAGGAGGAGGAGGCTTTGGAAAAAAAGTTGGCAAACCTCCGGGTGGCAAAGGATTGCTTCCGCCGCCTCCCGCCAGACCTGCTGCGGGCGGCGCCGCCTCCTCGCTTCCCTCCGGTCCCGCTCTCCGGCACTCTTCTCTGCTCGCAGGCCTAGAGGTTGACACCAACACCAAGATCGGTGGTGTGCCTCCACCGAAGGAAGACGATCCCGATCTCGGTGATGGTGGCAATATACTGGCTTCCAAGGTGACCGAAATATTACCACCAACACCGAAATTTAGGATCAGAATTCCCATGTGGAGGCAACCCCCTGTGCTGGTGTTGGTGCCAATTTCCAGGCCTCCGATCTGCTGCGCCGCCCACTCCTCGGCGCCCCCTCGAAGGCGAGAGGCCCTGGCTGGAGCGCCCCGGCCCGGGCAGGCTCGCCCGTGTCGAGCCACGCAGGTCTGCGGGCCTCCGACACGGGATCCGAGTAGGTGGTGTCGGAGGATCGCGCCGCCTCGGCGGCGCAGCGGCGACGCTGGTGGTGCATGGGCGCCTCGGCTGGTGGAGCCCATCGGCCTGCACATCGAAGCGCATCGCCCATGCGTCGGCGATGCGGCGGGATCCTCCGACCCAGTCTACTTCGGCCCTTCGGTGGCAACTCGTGGGGGCCTCCCATACCATCTTGTCGGCTCTTGCGAATCGACGCTAATCGACGCTAGCCGACGCTAAACCAGTGCTGTCTCATCGACTCACAGACGCGAATCGACGCTAATTGGCGCTAAAAACGGAACTCAGGCGGTATACCAGGCCTCCATGACTTGCTACCGGACGACCCTTTCTGGGAGGCCTGAAAAGTCGACACAGATACCAGAAGCTTCGAACGTCCAGGCGGACGTCGGCGCTGTGTCCGGCGCTGGAGGAGGCGCATGCAGGGCGGGCCGAAAACCGACCCAACAATTACGCTGCAACTAATGGGAGCCTCCCATACACTCTTGCTGGCTCTTGCGAAATGACGCCAATCGACGCTAGTCGACGCGAAATCGCCGCTGATCGATGCGAATAGACGCTAAACCGGCGCTATCTGATCGATTCCAAGACGTCAATCGACGCTATTGAACGCTACAAACGGGATTTCGAGCATATACTAGGCTCCCAAGATTTGCTACCGAACGCCAGTGTATGTTTATGCATGTGCTTCCCGGACAATTCAACAGGACCGCAAACATCGAATACACGTGTTGTGCAAGCCAATGCAAATCTGCTCCAAGTCCCAAAGCATTCATTGCATTGCGCGGTACTCATCTGCGTGCCAGCCTTATATGACTACGGACCGCAGACGTGCGCGCACTGCCAACGCCGATCGGATCCGTGTGTTAGTCATGTGTAAGTACATATGGACAGCCTGCGTTCGGGAGGGATCACCCACATATCTGACACACCTGTCAGCATAAACATCGGTCGGGCTCCGTCTTCATTGCGCTCGGTTGGGCTTCACTGGTCCTCATGGGACTTCGTTGCCCACGACTCGAGTGCATTCCATCGGACACCATGAAAATCCGGTGGTCCAGTAGACTCTGTCTTCATTCGAACAACCATTAGAACTCAATTGCGCTCCATCCGATTACCCATGCGATTGCTGCCAAACAGCTAGCTGAGCAACAGCCTTCAAAGAAAATCTGTTACAATACAACGCTTGGCGACTGGTGTGTGTGTGTGTGCTGACTGGTGAGTGCGTCTATGACTTCTGGCCTGGCCTTGTGGACCTCGAAGTCAAACATCCAGGAGCAGCAGACAACTGCGTAAACCTGAATGTTTGAAGGTCCGCGCAGATTTTCTTGGATCGGCGCTTTACACTCCCCCCTGGCGCGCGGAGCGCGCCAGGGGCGCCGACAGAGGCGCTGCCAGGGGGGTCGAGCGCCGATCCAAGAACTCCGCGGGGGCCTGCGAAAGTCTAGGTTTAGCTTTAGGCATGTCTGCTGCTCTCCTAAATCTGCTGGAGGCCTGTGTCCCCTCGCCCCCCCCCGCCCCAAGCGGGGCTCGCCGTTGTCCGGGAGCCGGGATTCGGTGGCGATGGCCCCGCCGTGGGAGTAGCGGCCTCGGAGGTACCCCCCCCCGCATATCTGCAGCAACGCGCAGGAGGCCAGACCTCGGTGGGTTTTCTCACTTTTACACGCTTGTCGTTAAGCAAGGGGTTTCAGGCCTCGGGGTGGTCTCCATCAGCTGCGCCTCGTCGAAGGCGTTGCGGGAGGGGGGCAGGAGAGCCCAGAATCGAATCGATAAGTCGACTCGGCATATCGAGATTCATCGGATCGGCGGAAATCGGCGGCCCAGTCGGGAGGAGCCGAATCGGCTGACATCGGCAGAGCAATAAGGCCTCGCCGAGAAACCGGCGCCCGCATCGCAGTCGGAAACCAGCCGAAGCGGATCGGAACCGGAGGTCATCGACATCGCATCGCATCGAGAGCGGAGGAATCGGAAGGAGCCCCTGGGGGGGGTGGGGGGCGGCGTCGTCCGGGGGACTGGGCCCGCCTCCCCTGGAGGTCCATCCACGCCCCACTGGGAGAGGTCCCAGCGGAAGAGGCCATCCATGATGAGCCTGCTTTCCACCACCACCACCACCATAAGTTGGAGGGGGGAAGGAGGAGGAGGAGGAGGAGGAGGAGGAGGAGGAGCAGGAGGAGGAGCAGGAGGAGGAGGAGGAGGGGGAGGGGGAGGAGGAAGAGGAAGAAGAGGAGGAGGAGCAGGAGGAGCAGGAGGAGGAGGAGGAGGAGGAGGAGGAGGCCCCCCCCGCCTCCTACTCATGGTGGTGGTGGTGGAAAGCACGCCCATCAGTCCAGTGGGGCGTCCTGACGCCCCACGGGCAGGGGTCAATCTCCACCGATGGCCTGTGCGCCTGGGGCCCGCGCGGCAGCAGCCCTCCCCGCTCCCCGCCGCCGTCGTGCTCCCGGGGGCAAGCATAGGGTCGAGGGGCTCGAAGGTCGAGGCTTTCGGGGCAGCGTGGTCCCGCCTCCTTAAAAGGAGGAGCCCAACCTATCAGTCTGCGCTGTTAGGTAATAAACGATGCTCGCGCAGGCTGGACGTGTGAATGCACTGGCCTAGGCAGTGTGACCCACACCCCAGCCTGCGGTGCAGCGGGCCCAGGCGCCAGAATGGATGATGCTCTGGGTTCAGAGATCGGCGCGCCACATTCAAAAAACGATGGGGGCGCTGACTAAATAATCGCCAAGGCGGGTCTACCTCTGCACGCCCCTGGCCCTGGAGAGAGAGAGCCTCCCTCACCCCCTCTAGGAGCACCTCGACTCACCGTAGGCAGGGCGGCGCCACCGTGGGCAGGGCGTCGATGAAATCGATGGTGCCGCAGGCGATCCGATCTCCCGCGTTCCCAGTGGGGTTCGTCTTCAAGTCGTCCGGGTCGGCGTGCACCACGAAGGACTTGCCGAGAACGTCGTTGATGTACAGCGGCCAGTAAATGGTGCCCTGCGCGCGGCCGCTGGCGTCAGCTTGGATGTTCCCCAGGTCGCCGTCGTGCCCCGGGGCGTCGCCGATGGGGCCGCCGTGCACCGCACCCGCGGGGTTCCAGTGGCCTCCTGTGAAGGGCACGCCGCACTCGTCGTCGTTGCCGCAGCCGCCGTCCGTGGGGCCCTCGTGGATGTGGAAGCCGTGGAGCTGGTTCGCCGTCAGCCCGGAGATGTCGTACTCGAAGTCGGCGCCGATCAAGGAGTCGTTGGGCAGGTGGATTAGGATTCGGCCCTATACCTGGCGGCCGGGCCGCCCCAGCAACGCGGCAAGCCAGACGGGCGGCGGTTCCCTGCTGCCGTTCGCGTAGATCATGCTGTCCAGAAGCGCCGCGTATGGATGGCTGGACTTGTTGAGGCCGTGCGGAACTTGCAGCAGGGCCGCGTCGTCGTCCACGGGGCTCTCGTCGGCAACGCATCCGTCGGCCTGGCACGTCCCCTCGGCGACGAGGACGCTCGCGGCCGTCGCCAGGAAAGCTAGGAGCGGCAGCACAGCCATTCGATCGGAGTCGCAGTCGGAAGGACCTGTGCTCGGTAATTTTGAACTTCACCCCTTGGCCAAAATGGCTTGAGCCAAAATGGCTATGGACCTCCTTAAAAGGAGGAGGAGGAGGAGGAGGAGGAGGGGGAGGAGGAGGAGGAGGAGGAGGGGGAGGAGGAGTCCAGAGCGTGATGCGAATCGAAGGGTCGCCTGGCGAGCCAGAACAACTGCATAGACCGACCTGCAGTGGGGCAAACTCAGAAACGGGCCAACACTAGAAATCTTGTCCCATTTCTGTGCTGTCAGGATGGCTACCAGACCTGCAGGGGCACATAGAGCTCCGCCTTCTGGTGCGGATCTGCGATTGAGCCCCAGCCATTATCGGATGTGCTGCACTTTTGTTCAAGACGGTGGCCCCAGGATATCTTCAGCCTACCCCCACACCCTAACATCCTCGCGCCTTGAATAGGATTCACAGTATTATGGATCCAAACATTTTCGGCACTCGATGCCCTTACCAGGCATCGTGACCCTCAACAGAAACGAAAAGGGATGAGAAACCACACCCGGGGAAGAGATCCAGACCTCTGGGGAGCCGCGTTGCACAAACAGCACGACGTCGGCTGTCTGGGCATGGTGGATTTTCAAGCCTGCGTTGTTGTTTGATGTTCTCAGACCCCGCTGAGGGCCCGCAGAGGCCGTCAACGACAAAAAATTGGGCTTGGTTCACATGTTCCCTTTCTTCCTCCTCCCGCCCCTCCAGAGCTTGGGAAGTCCTTGAGGCCGAGGGGGGCCCGACAGGGTCCGAAAACGCCCGACCATGTTGATCATCGATCCTCCTCAGCATCCGATTCCTCCTCCTACTCTAGAGTCACGCATGGGAGGATGACGAAAATGATGCACGCATCGCGAGTCGCAGTCCGCTCGAGATGTGTCCTCTGACACCTCTCATGAGAAAGGGGGAACGAGAGCGGGGCCGGGCCTGGGCCCGGGGAGCACCGCCCTTGGGAACCGGCGATGCATCGCCGACAGCTCGGCGCCGTGCGCCGGTCGGCGAGACCGCGGGTCCCTGTAGGGCGGGGTGGGCCAGCGGGGCCCCTATGACGGCTGTGGGTGGGCGATTGCGGGCCGAGGCGTCCCCGCCGAGCTGATGGGCAGATCTTTTCCACGACCACTACCACAGGTGGGAGAGGGAGGAGGGGGAGGAGGAGGAGGAGGAGGAGGAGGAGGAGGAGGAGGAGGACGAGGAGGAGGAGGAGGAGGAGGGGGAGGAGGACCTCCCCAGCCTCCCTCCTCCCCCATGGTAGTGGTGGTGGAAAAGTGGCCCATCATGAGCCCCTGAGCCTATCCCCCCCGAACGTTGCCCCTGATCCCGAGTCCAACCTGGCGCGCCGAAGCGCGTGATCGCATCTAGGCAAGGCAGATCTTAGCCTCCCTGAGATGGCGGCAGGCGGCTCCGCGGAAGCACCGGCCCATCCTCGGCTCTCGGGGGGGGACGGGGGGAGAGGGACGAGCGGGAGGACTTGCTGCAGAGAGAATGACACAAAACACGATACTTAGGTCGGGCATGTCCTCCAACAGGCGAGCTTTAGACGATAGATAGACATAGTTCCAAATGTTCATGTGTACATATATACAAACAAATTCGCCGGCCCAACGGGCCAGAGGCGTGCTAAGATCTCCGGTAACTGGTTAACAATTGTATTGTACTAGTTCGCGCGCGCGGGGCGGCCCCTGGGGGTCCCCCGGCGAAAAGTACCCCGCCCGCCGCCTGGCAAGGTCCCGCCCGGTTCAACTCAGAGATGGTTTTCCTTCTGGGTGCGGCCTCTCAGGCCGCCCTGAGCGCGCCAAGAGTGCCCCAAGAGGCCCCCAAGACTGCCCAAGAGGCCCCCGAGACGCCCAAAGAGCGCTCGAAGACGCCGAAGATGACCCCAAGACGGCCCAAAAGGCCCCCAAGACAGCCCAAGAGGCCTCCAAGACGCCCCAAGAGCCTTCCAAGAGGCCTCCGAAGAGAGCCCCAAGAGGCCAAAATCGTTGATTTTCATTGGTTTTTTCGATGTTTTTTGTGTTCTGGCTTTTTCGGCTTCCGGACGCTCCAAGACGGCCCAAGAGGCCCCCAAGACCGCTCCAAGACGGCCCACGAGGCTCCCAAGACGGCCCCGGAACGGCCCAGGAGGGCCCCCAAGACGGCCCAAGTGCCGCCCAAGACGGACCAAGAGGCCCCAAGACGGGCCCAAGAGGGGCTCAAGAGGGGAACCGAGAACTGAAAAATCGAGCCCTCCGCCCCAGAAGGCGCCCAGGAGGCCCCAAAAAGGCCCCAAGAGGCCCCCAAGAGGCCCCCAAGACGCCCCAAGAGGCGCCCAAGAGGCCCAAAAGAGGCCCCAAGAGGCCCCAAAACGGCCCCCAAAACTCGGCTAGCCCACAACGGTGCGACAATATGGGCCGGCGGAATGAGCGAAGCGATTAAATAAATATGCGAACGGAGTTCCCCACATAAGGATGGTGAGGGCTTTGTGGGGTCAATGGGGCAACACAATATCAATATGAATGGACGGGCCATCGCAAAAGTACGGGCGAAACAAACGGCAGACGAAGGCAATGAGGGTGAGCAGCAGGGAGAAAGACGACGGCTGTTCAGGAAGCACGTTCGTCCCTGGAGGAGTGGGAGGGGCACGACACCTGATACATGACATGGTTTGCGAATACCCTCCTCGCTCATGCGGGACCTCCCTGGAGGAGTGGGGGGGGGCACGAAACCTGATAAATAACATGGTTTGCGAATACCCTCCTCGCTCACGCGGGGCCTCGCTGGATGAATGGGAGTGGTACGAAACCGAATGAAAAATATGGTTGGCGAATACCCTCCTCGCTCAGACGGGGCCACCCTTTGCGAATACCCTCCTCGCTCACGCAGGGCCTCCCTGGAGGAATGGGAGGGGCACGAAACCAAATTAATAATATGGTTTGCAAATGCCCTCCTCGCTCAGGCGGGGCCTCCCTGGAGGAGTGGGAGGGACACGAAACCTGATACATAGCATTGTTTGCGAATGCCCTCCTCGCTTAGGCGGGACCTCCCTTGAGGAGTGGGAGGGGCACGAAACCTGATTCATAGCATGATTTGCGAATGCCTTCCTCGCTCAGGCGGGGCCTCCCTGGAGGAGTAGGAGGGACACGAAATCTGATACAAAACATGATCGGGTATGGTGGGTATGGTATGGTATGGTATGATATGGTATAGTAGGGCATGATATGGTAGGTGTGGTATGATATGGTAGGATTGGTATGGTAGGTATGGTAGGTCTGGTATGATAGGTGTGCTATGGTAGGTATGGTATTGGTATGGTAAGGCAGGTATGGTATGATATGGTTGGTATGGTAGAGGAGGAAGAAGAGGAGGAAGAGAGGATGAGGAGGAGGGGATGGAGGAGGAAGAGGAGGAGGAAGAGGAGGAGGGAGGAGGAGGAGGAGGAGGAGGAGGAGCAGGAGAGGGTGTTCTAGGAAACAAGAGCCCCACTCAGGATGTGGGGAATAAGAAAATCGGGTCCAGATTATGTTTGTATTACTTTTGAATTTTCCTCCAGTAGAGGAACATGCCCGACTTAACACTATACCTCAAACGCAAAGAATTGACAGGAGGACACATAGGGAGGGGCCCTCAAGCTGGCGCAGGGGAAAGGGTAAGAACTTTGGAGGGGCGCATTCAAAACAAATGGCATCGGATGTCTGAGAGGAAGGGGCTGAGTATCGCTTAACCGATCCCCATCCCTAGCGGCGTGGCCTGGGCCCCCCTTGCACGACTTGAACTTGGGCATCCGGAGCCCACTGGAGGCGTCCGGGGGGTAGGAGGGGGGGGGGGAGAGGAGGAGGACGGAGGGGAGGAGGAGGAGGAGGAGGGGAGGAGGAGGAGGAGGAGGAGGAGGAGGAGGAGGAGGAGGAGGAGGAGGAGGAGGAGGAGGAGGAGGAGGAGGGGGTGAGGAGGAGGAGGAGGAGGAGGAGAGCGAGGAGAGAAGAGGAAGAGGAGGAGGAGAGGAGGACGAGGGGAGGGGGAGGAAGAGGAGGAGGAGGAGGAGCGAGGAGGAGGAGGAAGGGAGGAGGAGGAGGAGGAGGAGGAAGAGGAGGGGGGAGGGGGAGGAGGAGTAGGGGAGGAGGGGGAGAGGCGGAAGGGAACCCCTCATGATATGAAGTCCGCGCAGGCCTCCACCTCTGGCGGGGGCTCGGCCGCGCGGGCCTGCGGGGCGCGCACGCCGGCCGGGGGGGCGCCTTTGGACGCCGGCTGCCCTCCGACGGCGGCCGCGGCGTCGTCGTCGCGACGCCGTCGGCGTTGTCGTCGCGACGTCGTCGGCGTCGGCGGCGGCGTCGCCGGCGTCGCCGTCGCCGTGGTCGCCGTCGTCGTCGACGTTTTCACAGTCTGTCACGAACGGCAAAGGCGCACCCACATCACATCCATATATCAGTCACCTTGGGCACGGCCAAGTAGCGACTCTGGACGTCAAGGCGGCCATGTGTAATGGGTCGACAAAAATCTGGGGCCCTCATGGACAAAATCAACTTGCAGGGTCTCTGGGAAAGGAGTCTT
>CAUYUJ010022391.1:32880-37880 GCA_963575745.1 Prorocentrum cordatum
CTACTACTACTACTACTACTACTACTACGACTACTACGACTACGATGCCGAGCCCGTGGGGGGGGGGGGCGGAGAAAAGAAGGGCGCAGTCCAGTGGCCGGGGGGGTCACAGCAGAAAAAGCCCCCAGCCTTCAGCCGTCCTCGAGGCTGTCAGGCGGCTCCGTGGCCTGCCTGGCCTCTCGCGCTGCAAGGATCGCATTCCTGCCCAGGCCCCTCGCCTGATCCAGAAAAGAAAAACCAAACTTATGCAGCGCATCAGCGAGCACCAGGGTATGTCCAGGACCACGAGAGGCCGAGAGCGGACCCCCCGACCCCGAGGGGGCAACGGCCCCCCCGCCCGAGGGGCCCCTGGAGGCCGCGGCCCCGAGGCGACCCGACCACAGCTTTCTGGTGCTCTCCGATGGGGCCCTAACAGGCCCAATCCGCAGCTTCTTAACATGATCGGGGGTGGCGGCCTTGCCCGACGAAGCTCCCGGCCCTCGCGGCAGCCTGGGACTCGAGAAGCTCCCGATCAGAGCGACCGACCTCTTTCAAAACCTCGGTGCCCCACTTGGCGACATGAGCCCAACACCCCGAACAAAAAATAAAAACCGAATTACCCTCCAGGACCTCAGCCCCCATCAACCTGCGCCCGCGCACGAGCCACGCTCGATCGGGCGACTCGTCGAGAGGCCGAGGGGAAGGAGGAGGCGGAGGGGGCGGCGGCGGCGGCGCCTCCTCCTCGGGCTCCGCCCCGGGGGCATCGCGCAGTGCAGGAATGCCAAGCGCGTCGAAGCTGCAGCCTGACATGTAGGCGGCGCGAGCTCGTCCCATAAATTTGGCAAGCAGGCGGCCGACCAGCAGGCACCCTCGAAGCAACTCGATGGTGCCTGCTGGGGCCTGCCCTAATGCCGCTCCTCTCTCGGCCAAGAAATCAGCTCCCCTGTTGCCTACCCACTCCAGGTATGTCAGCTCTCCAGCCAACACGTCGTCTCTGGTCTTGTGGGCAGGCACGTGTTTGAAATGCGCACGCACGAAGTCTTCACGACTGCTCACGACCGACCACATGTGCGCACGCGGATTCTTCGCTGAGCACGCGCTCCGCAAATCCTTGGCCGAGTTCAAAGTGGATTCACAGTCCCCGTTCACTGCGTACGTTCCTAGCAGGTGGCTGGCACGCATGAACGCAACAAAGCCCCCCCCCCCCCGTCCTTAGCTGCCTGGCTGGGCCCCCATTCTGGCGGAACGGTCCCAAGACAGGCCGCCGACCAGCCAGCCACTCGCGGCGCGAAAAGCTCATCATCCACGCAGCGGTCGCCCACAAACACCAGCCCGTTTTCCACGTGCAAAAAATCAGGCCACCCAGTGCGATGCCGAGCGGTAGAGGGGCCATGCTTACGAATATCAAAACAGGGCCCGGGGTCAGGAAAAAGCCCTCGGGCGAAACGCTCCGCCCAGCGCGGCCCTGCCTTCTCAACATTGCGCGCCGCCTCGGCCAGATCCTCGCACAGGTTGCCCCTCCTCCAGGCCCCAAGGGAGTCGCACCTGAAATATCGATGGAAGACGGAACCTGCCCCCGCACGACAGCGCAGGCATGCAGGATCGATAGCGCTACAATGCTCGTGGAGGCGCTGCTGGCACCAATGGGATCCAATTAGTAGGCCCCTAAGGCCATCCTGGTGCTGGGGGCCCCAGACATCAGAAGCATTCGAAAACAGAACCTCGTTCAGGGGCCACCAGAAAATCGAGGAAACCCAATCGCCAGGACGCTCCCCACCACGCCCTTGAGGGGCCAAACGGTCCGAAGCTTTTCTGGGGGCCACTTTTGAACGCTCTTCAAAAAAACTTGGGAGGGGGGGGGGGGGGGGCAATTCCTCGCATCCCACTCAGCTCCTACATCATCCGCGATCACGAAAGTAGATTGAAACGCCCAGCCGGCGCGCGCACGCGCGAGCACGAGTGCCTGAATTGGGTCTTTGCACAAGCACCATGCACGCGGGTGGCCCACTTGGTCTCGAGCCTGATCCAGGAGGGGGTCAACCAGACGAGGTACGAGTGACCCCCCCCCAGATCAGGGCACGAAACATCTTGATAGCCGAAGCAGTTGCAACCACCAAAGAGTCCTTCTTCCAATCAACACGGCGCACCATCACAGCCAAACCCGAGGAAGCACCCTTTGGCATATCGACTTGCCCCCTTTCAGAACTGCCGCGCGGAATCTCTGCAACATCGCGTCGAGAACTCCTGCGACGCTGGCCCCCCACAACGCCTTGGACGCGGGTCCTGCTCTTATTACATTGGCCAGCTCTCCTCCTGCTGCTCGAAGTGAAGAGAGCCGCTGCAGACGCACGTGCGAATCATCGAACCTGGCTCTCACCGTGCTGATCCCACAAGAGGTCCCGTTGCTCGCATCACCTCCCAAGCCCCGATGGGACTGGGTAAGGGCCCAGGAAGGAAAAGCGCGATCGCCCCTCAGGGCCTCACGGAGTTCCTTGGACGACGCTAGGGCCCCAGTCTTTTTAATTGAGAGGGGCAGGAGCTTGACTCTCGTCGCTTTACAGACCGCCTGGAAACTAGCGCTGAACTGGCGCGCCACTGCGCCTACTCCACCCAGAGCCTGCACACGGACGTCGTCAATTACGCTCTTAATAGTCGCAACAGGGGCAGCCTGAGCCATTTGTTTTAAAACCGAGCGCGTTATTATCCGAGCGAGAGTCGCGGCACAACTACATCCCGCAACGACAGCCCCGTTGGCGACGACAGACGACGTCACTCCACCTCTGGCCAACACTCTCCTCTCGGCTCGACACAGACATCATAGACACCTAAGGAGCTGGCAACTGAAGCCTAACTCCTTTGCACTATCTAGCAGCTGCTGGCGCGAGATATTCTCGTAGAATTTTTCAAGGTCTACGAAAATGCCGCCAGCATGCATTCCTTTGAGCGTGGCAAAGGCAACGTGGATGTTATGCAGGCAGGCGCTCTCGTCGCAGCTGGTCGAAGGGTCCATGCCCCAGCAATGCGTGCCATCGAGACCCCTCTCCCAACTAGCACAGTGTCTAGCACGTATATTACTCCATACTCAACTGAGCATCGGCAGCAAACCTATGGGCCGAACGCCACCCGTCAGTTCGTCCAAGAAGACAATCAACATCAACCACGTTGGCCCAACCGACGGGTGGCGCCCCCACCCGTTGAACTCAATGTTGACTACATCTGTCAGCGACGCCATTCTGTAGGCGGCATCGAGTAAGCGCTGCTTGGCTGTCGGGTCGTAGGTTGGCGCCGCCCAGCTCAGGCTGGAACACCAGATAGCCGCCGCGGCTGCAAAGAGGCGACAGATGGACCTGCATATGTCGCCAGTTGAGTATGTGGGTCTTGGATATTGCTTTTGCTCTGGCTTGGAGCTCGGAATAGTTGGGGGCGCGATGGCCCTCAGGAGAGCTTCTAGGCAGTCTTGAGTGACTCGTCCGTCCTGGTCTTCCCCATTCAGAATATGCTCGATGCTGTCCGCGATGTCATCCGCCATCTCCTCGGCCTTTTCGATCACAGCGTCCCAGCGCCGCCAGAAGGCGCCCGACGTGTCGCGGATGTCGGGCCCGTGGCGGATGCAATGCAGCATCGCGTTCTGGTCCGGACCCGTGAGGCGCTTGCTCAGAGACTCTTTCAGTAGGCACATGCGACTGGTGTTTGGGGTCAACCAGTACGAGCCCAAACCGACTTCGTCGGTCATGGGCAACTTTGCCAAGTAGACTTGTTTTACCTGCGTGTCAGAGAGCTGCCCCATCGCACTCCGCACGTCTAGCACCTTCGAGCGGCCTGTGTGCAAGGTCGGGAACCGGTGCTCAAAGAACGGCCCCACCACGCGTATTTCGTCGTCGCAATGCCGCTCCTCCGGCACCACGGGCCGTGAAGCAAAGTCCTCGCCCCAGTCTGAACTGAGCTTTATCGTCGCCGCTGAAAGGCCGTCCACGGAGAAGACGCGCGGCGGCTTGATGTTCTCGAGGATGCAGCGGACCAGACCCTGACCTCGTCGAACAAACTGCACCGTCTTCTCAAGCGAGGATTTCCTCCTGAAGCAAGACTACTACTACTACTACTACTACTACTACTACTACTACTACTACCACCACCAATACTATTGCAACTCGTAGGACCACGACCACCACCACTACTAATGCATTACTGCCACTACGACTGGCAATAATACGATCACCACTACGAATAAAACTACTACTACTACTACTACTACTGCTACTACGACTACGAATACTACTACTACTACTACTACTACTACTACTACTACTACTACTACTACTACTACTACTACTACTACTACACTACTACTACTACTACTACTACTACTACTACTACTACTACTACTACTACTACTACTACTACTACTACTACGACTACTACTACTACTACTACTACTACTACTACTACTACTACTACTACTACTACTACTACTACGACTTACTACTACTAACTACTACACTACTACTACTACTACTACTACTACTACTACTACTACTACTACTACTACTACTACTACTACTACGACTACTACTACTACTACTACTACTACTACTACTACTACTACTACTACTACTACTACTACTACTACTACTACTACTACTACTACTACTACTACTACTACTACTACTACTACTACTACTACTACTACTACTACTACTACTACTACTACTACTACTACTACTACTACTACTACTACCTTTACCCCTTATTTTTACTTCAACTAGAACGACTGTTATTAACTACTGCTACAACCACTACCACTGCCTTTTTTTCGACCACTACTACTACTACTACGACGACGACTACTACTACTACCACTACTACTAGTACTACCACTACTACTACTACTACTACCACTACTACTACTACTACTACTACTACTGCTACTACAAATAATACTAATAATAATAATAGTACGAATACTTCTACTACTACTACTACTACTACTACTACTACTACTCCTACTACTATCACTACTACTA
>CAUYUJ010022391.1:42880-107353 GCA_963575745.1 Prorocentrum cordatum
TTTCAAAATGTGGCTCTCGCCTTAGCGCGGCGCACATTATTTAGAAACATGTTCAAGAGTTTCAAGGAATCCCCATCATCAACGTATCAGAAATTGAGTTTTTGAAGGATTCTGGATTACGCGGGTGCAACAGTTACATTGATTCTCTGCGTTGAAGTCCTAAGAATGGCGTTCTGGCACGATTCAGGCTCGTCAAGACGCGACAATCAAATTGATCCGTGGCGTTGAATCTCGAGAGCAATATTTTGGCATGCTTCAGGGTCTTCAAACGGGTGTCTTCCAACAAGGCGGTTCCATCAATGGGAATGAACCGTTACAGGGGCCTATGAAGAGTCTTCGAAGAGGGAGCTTGGAAGGAGGTTTTACTCCAACATCGTTGATGACCTTTGGGTTTACACTGGTCCTCCCTCCTCCTCCTCCTCCTCCTCCTCCTCCTCCCTCCTCCTCCTCCTCCTCCTCGTCATCATCCTCGTCATCCTCCTCCTCCCTTGTTTTCCTGCCCCCGTCGTGGAGAGCAGCCTCCCCGGGCTTGTTCTTGAGATTCGCCTGGATCATGGCGAACGCCTCGAGCACCTTCACCCCCCCCCCTGCGCCCCCCCCTGCACCGCCTCCCTCTGCATCCCTGCCTCCCTCTTCCATTCCTCCATCCGCCTCCCCCTCCCCCTCTCCACGTCCTCCCCCTCCCTCGTCGTCCTGCTCCTGCTCGCGGTGGCTGGACGGCGAATCGAGGCACGTCAGGGTCGCACATGGGAGGATTCCACGGGTTCTGCGCAAGCTCTGGCCGGCAGGAAGGGGGTATTCTCGGGAGTGCTCGAAGAAGCATAGGAGGATGGCAGACTACGCATACACCGACCCTGGTCAGGCCCATCCTGGGTCCAGGATCGGTGTTTACGGCCCTCCTTGCTTGGCCAGGGAGGCATATACACAGATCCTGGGCCCAGGATGGGTCCGGCCCAGATCAGTGACCCGAAAGCACGCAGGGCCTGATTGCCCGCAGCGGAGGCGAGGTGTCCTGAAGCTCCCCATCCTCCACGATCCGACGGGCACACACTCTACTCCACCTCATCTACGTCATCGGACTGCACTTGCTAGGCAGCGCTGTGCACAAGCGCAAGAGTAGACAAGCGCGCTCCACGACTCGCAAATTAACTGCTCGCAAATGGCCTGGATCCGCCGCGGGGGATTTACGATCCGTTACAACGAGGCGAACATGTGATTATTTTTCAGACGTTTGCGAGTAGACACTTTGCGAGTAGTGGAACAGGCTCGGTGAAAGAGGGGGCCCGTAACATACAGAGAGAGGAGAAGCGACAGACGAAGAGATGGCACTCCTTCTGGCTTGCACATGACCGCCCCGAACCTTCCCTCCAAAGCCCTCCTGGCCCTCCTCCTCCCCTGCGCGTGCCGATCCGGCAGATGGCACCCAATGCGCCCGCCGTGCTTCCCGCGTGTGGTGCAGTGCTCTCGCGCCTCTCGAAAGCTTGGCGAGGGCTGCTAAGACCGTGGCTGCCAAAACGGCCCTCCCGTACAAAAGCCGGTCTGCGGCTCCTGAGGGTCGCGCCCGGCGCCGTGTGGAACATTACCCTGGCGACATACCCAACCCATGCGCAATGCGGGGCATGAGTAGCTTGGGAGATTTGACGAGAAGGCGGCGACGTGGCATGGACGTATGTACTTCTTCGAGCGGCATCCGGAAGGTTCGCAGGCCCCGTATCAAGGGAAACACGATGAATAACTAAGTAAACCCCTGAGTCACTAAGAAAGACGCAAGGTCCAAAAGAAGATGGTGGGCAAGGGGCTTGAAACGTCGGCGGGCCAGCAACAACATGACATGGACCCCCAAGGACGGCGAAGCCCTGCTCAGGTCTGCGCAGTGCCTCACTCCGCTGGACCCACCAGCAGCCCTCGAATGTGGCGAGCCCACCAGCAGCCCTCGAAAATGGCGACTGTTTCGCAGATCGCAGCCCCTCAAGGACGGGCAGGTCCAGATCAGGTCCGTGCGGTGCCTCACTCCGCTGGACCAACCAGGAACCCTCGAACATGGCGACAATGTCGCAGATCGCAGCCCCCCAAGTACGGGCAGGTCCCGCTCAGGTCCGCGCTGTGCCTCACTCACTCCGCTGGACCCACCAGCAGCCCTCGAAAGTGGCGACAATGTCGCAGATCGCAGCCCCCCAAGGACGGGCAGGTCCCGCTCAGGTCCGCGCGGTGCCTCACTCCGCTGGACCCACAAGCAGCCCTCGAAAATAGCGACAATTTCGCAGATCGCAGCCAGCCCCCCAAGGACGGGGAGGTCCCGCTCAGGTCCGCGCGGTGTCTCACTCCGCTGGAACCAACAACCCTCGAACATGGCGACAATTTCGCAGATTGCAACCCCCCAAGGACAGGGAGGAACCGCTCAGGTCCGCGCGGTGCCTCGCTCTACTGGACCAACAAGCAGCCCTCGAAAATAGCGACAATTTCGCAGATCGCAGCCCCCCCAAGGACGGGGAGGTCCCGCTCAGGTCCGAGCGGTGCCTCACTCTGCTGGACCCACAAGCAGCCCTCGAAAGTAGCGACAATTTCGCAGATCGCAGCCCCCCCAGGGACGGGGAGGTCACGCTCAGGTCCGCGCGGTGCCTTACTCCGCTGGACCCACCAGCAGCCCTCGAAAGTGGCGAATAAAGCCGATCGCAGCCCCCCAGAGACGGAGAGGTCCCGCTCAGGTCCGTGCGGTGCCTCACTCCGCTGGACCACCAGTAGCTCTCGAAAATGGCGACAATGTCGCAGATCGCAGCCCCCCAAGTACTGGCAGGTCCCGCTCAGGTCCGCGCGGTGCCTCACTCCGCTGACCCACCAGCAGCCCTCGAAAGTGGCGACAGTGTCGCAGATCGCAGCCCCCCAAGGACGGGCAGGTCCCGCTCAGGTCCGCGCGGTGCCTCACCCCGCTGGAGCCAACACCCCTCGAAAGTGGCGACAATGTCGCAGATCGCAACCCCCAAAGGACGGAGAGGTCCCGCTCAGGTCCGCGCGGTGCCTCACTCCGCTGGACCCACCAGCAGCCCTCGAAAGCACCGAGAATTTCGCAGATCACAGCCCCCCAGGGACGGGGAGGTCCCGCTCAGGTCCGCGCGGTGCCTCACCACGCCGCTGGACCCACCAGCAGCCCTCGAGAATAGCGACAATTTCACAGATCGCAGCCAGCCCCCCAAGGACGGGGAGGTCTCGCGGGGAACAGGAGGCGGGAGGCAGGAGGCGGGATGCGGGAGGAGAAGGACGCGACCGCAGTGCTCTATTCAAAACGAATACCCAACCAAGGAGGGTTGGGGAAAAATGTGTCCGACTGTTTTCGAGTTGGTCCCGCACCAACTCTGCAGGAAAGAGGCCGCAGAGGCTGCCATGGTTTGAAAACGTGCGAGCGACAATGTGTACAAGTGTGCAATTCTATATGTGCGACAGACTTGCAACAAAAAATCGTGAACGAAGACGATCGTCGGGTTCTCCATCAGCGCCGAGACTCAAAAGTAAACTGCAAGGCGTGCCCCTTCTGACTGAAGGAACAAACACCCTGCCCCCAAGAACCCTGTTGGGAGCAATATTGTTGTTGCCAATTTGCTGCTCAGTTGGAGATGTTCAAACGGATGGCACCCCGAAAAAATGTCCTGCGGATGTCTTTTTCTGTAAGCGTCCGCCCGCGGCTTTCCCTGGCAACTTCCATGAGCGGTATATCATGAACGACAGTAGCAACGAATATCACACAGATGTCCACTTCATACCAGCATTGGCTCTCAACAGTCTCTCTGGGAGAGCCTGTTCTATTTCTGGATCCCAACTGGCCCTGTGCCACACTTTCAACCATGGCTATGGCCGTCGTGGACCGCCTTGACACATTTTTGGAGCAATCCTGGGACCATCGTGAGCCTCCTGGAACCGCAGATTGCCCCCGGGATGGCCCTGGAGGACCCCACAAGGAACCCAAGAGGACCCCAAGAGAGGCACAAGGAGGCCCTTCGGGGCCCAAGAAAACCCCAGGGGGGGCACCGCGAGCGGACGCCCAGAAAACACGTCCTTTTTGTCCCGCTGGGGAGTTTTTGCTGAGTCCCAATAGATATACGCAAGACGCCGGCAACCTCCACGATCCAGTTTGCGCAAAATCGAATCGAGGCCCTCCGACCATGACACAGCTTTTGTGCTGCCATATAGATGAATGCAACAGCCTTGTGCCTGAGTGGCCACGCCTGCGGACGTGACCCCGAGCTTCAAGTCATGATGGTAGATGTAGATACCCCTGGGTGAGAAAATTACCACGCGCAATTCGTCAAACACCGAGCTCTGCTTCATGATTCATGTGCCCCTTTAGCTGAACATGCGCAAATGCGACCTTCCAACACTCTCTCCACCCGCACCAAACAAGCTGTGCGGACTTGCACTCCACGCGAACTCCATCTCGAATCCAATGCCGCAATGCTCTGTATCCTGAGGAAATAGACGAGCTCGGAGACAAGACATCGTCAACCTCTTGAGCCAGTCTCTGAAGGACAAGCCCTCGAGCTGGCGGGCTCAAGCTTGCCAACGGCACATTATTGTACACGTCATGCATTGCATGCGTCTTACGTCTGGAAACTGTAACGTCGATTCTTGAGTCATAAAGCGGAATGTCGGCAAGGCGCTCACAAGCATTAGTTTCTGCGTCGACCTTTGCGAGGATACTCCCAAGGCCTACTCTCCAACACAATGTCTTGGCACTCCTTACCGTTACGCAATAGCCTCGTGATTGCATTATACTGCCTGAAGTGCTGAGCCCCGTAACCAGATCGTGCTGGTAAATATAAAGTCTGCGAGGTGAGTACAGCATCCTGAGCGCGATGCGCTTGAAATGAAAACTTGACAACACAAAATTAAAAGAAACAACAGCTGTTCCGACGATTGATTTGTAATTGCGAACTCTTGCATTCAATGCGCCGGCCGTTGCAGAGCCAATCGTACTCTGCCTGGTACTGCGGCATTTGACGCCCATTGACACATCGACTAGGAAAAGGATATGCTGCCTGATCTGCATGTCCCAGATCACTTATGATATTGCGCGCAGCAATTGCCAAAACCTCACCTCGGGACTTGGGTGTGAGATGCGCGAGTGGTAATCCTTGGTACAGGTCAGCTGCTCGCGTTGGAACTACATGATGCAAAAATCTAAAATGTGAAGAGGGCAGTACACGGGCGCAGAAGGTAACTCTCTTGTCTTGCATGGCATTGTACTTCCTTGCGCTGGAAGGAAATACTGAGGCAAAAAGCCCACATCGCGATGGCTTCGTGGATATATCAGTCACTGACCGCGTGCCCTGTTGCCCGGAAGGGCGCCGACATTGTGAGACGCCCAGCAGTAGACGGCAAAGTATCTTTGTCAGTTTGCAACAGTCAGATATGCCAGAACGACAGACGTCAGCCTAATCGCAGCAAGTGCATGCGTCGCGGTTAGTTGCACAACAACTTGTTTTGGGACAACATCGCTTGAGCCAAAATGGCTACGGAAACCGACGCCCACTCTGGACTTCCAAACTGTTTTTTGGACGCCCAGAAAACATGTTGGGAGTCCAGACTTCTTCCCTCCGACAAGACGGCCCCGAAAACCCAAGAAGGCCCAGAGAGGGATGCGCTAGCCCCAAGTGGCCATGGGTGATCCCCCAAGAGGCATCCGAAGTGCAACCGAAAAGTAATGCAACAGCCATGAGACGTTACGGGCACGCCTCGCTACATCATCATTGCAGCGCTGCTTCCCAACACCTTGCGCAATGTTCCCAATCATGTTCCACTGGCTATACCCCCCTGACCCACAACCCAAGCAAGGTGGCGGAATTTACCCAAGGCAACTGCATCAAATACTCCAGGGGCGATCGGTATTTATCAGGACGGTCACGAGGCAGCCTGCACATATGGCAGGCTCGACCATATGCCAGACCAATAGAGGCTGCGCCAGGCGGTGACGAGAATGGGCACACAGAGATAACGAGATGCGCTCGTATTTGAAACAACGCCAGTGGCCTTTGTGGAGAAAAATAATGTAGCTGGCAATTCACGGAGGAACCTGAGTGAGGGCTACAGGTTTGCATTCTCAGCCCGACCCACGCCTTCTTGCCATCAAACTTCTTGCCCTCCTTGAGCAGGCGCTTGTACAGCTGTTTGGCCCTCTTGCGGGCAAGTCCGAGGTCGCTCGGGTGCTTTATCTGGCGGGCCAGCAGCTGAAAAGTGCACGACGGCGCATGCTCAGCATGACGCGTGAACGAACTGCCCCCTCCGCTTCGACTGCAGCCCTAGCCCGCGGCCTGCCATTCCTGATATTGGTACTCGACGGCGCTGGAACTCGTCCTTCCCAGAAAAGCTCTCCACTCCAACCTCATCGCCCCGATCCTCCTCAATGCCACCCCCCTGCAGTCCCCACCCAACGCTTCTCCAACTGCCAAGCCGTACACGCACCACATCATCGCCACCACCACCGCCGCCCTCGCGCTGCGGGGCTCAGAACGTGGGCCGATGTTGCTACCTGCTGCCGTGCCCGTCACCATCACCCCTGCAGCCAGGGCGTTCACCTAAGGGCGCCCCGACTGTACAGCTTCGCCATCACTCTACGGGTTTAGAGCGCAGAATGCACTGGACATCCTTGGAGTGAGCCGAGCAGTCCCGCGTGCCGTCTCATCTAGAAGAAGAAAAAACGCATAAACATAAACTTTTGGCGCTCCGCGCGGATTTCTTGCATTCGCGCTGTACCCCCCTCCCTGGCGCGCGGAGCGCACCAGGGGCGGCGCCGGAGGCGCCGCCCGGGGGTCCAGGCGCGGATCCAAGAGATCCGCGCGGAGCGCCAAAAGTTTATGCTTATGCGGTTTTTTCTTCTTCGATCATCGCAGGGTTGCTCTCCTGCCTGGCGTCACGCTTCGAGGGGCGGGAGGCTGGGAGAAGCTCGGGACGTTGGCGCTCGGGGACTGGACGTGCTCAGCGTGTCGCGCCGAAGCGTGGACGGGCCTGGCCTGTCCCCCTAAAGAGAGATGTTGGACAAAAAATGGTTTTATATTGAAAAGTTTAAAAATCCAACAAATACCCAAAAATACTCAACAAATCGTCCCCAGACTATTGTTTGACTACTTTTAAATATTCCTCCTTTGGAGGGACATGCTCGACCTAGAGCTCGTGCCGTGACGGCGTGGACCCTGGTTTCTGCCAACACGCTCACCTCGTTCGAGCCAGCCCGGCCTTCGCTGCTGTGGGCCCCCGGCGGCTGTTCCTGGGGAAGAGTAGGAGGAGGAAAGAGGAGGATGAAGGGAAGGAAGCGGAAGAGGAGGAGAAGGAAAGAAGGAGGGAATGAGGAGGAGGAACGATCCTCAAAGGACCGCCTGCAACTGCTTTGGAGATACACCCCTTTGTGTAGGTGGACTGGTTTGAAGCACGTTGCCGCTGGGTGTTACCGGGGTAAGACCCGTGTCGCACGTGAGCTACGGTGTGAGTAGAATTTGTACGCAGATGGTCTGACAGCCAGACAGCTGCGCGAAGCCGCCTCCCAGCAAGGCGATGAGTAGAACATGTTATTTCGTTCCAAGGGCAAGCGCCCGCGCCCTCAAAAGGGCCAACCTGCACCATCTCCGTGCGCCCGTTCGCACATCAACCACGCCTTACCAGGCACCTGGCGTCACGACTGTTTCGTGACAGGGGCCTTCAGACCTCCCAACCCCAGTCCGCAGGACCGACTTCTTGTCCTGGATCCTTTGTTCATGGCCCGTGACCCGTAACGGGCCTGTGGAGCTAGGTCGGGTATCTCCCCCTACAGGAGAATTTTGGGCGAAAAATTGACAACATGCTCAACATTGATATAAAAAATCGTCCCCTGACTATATTTGACTACTTTTTACCTAACAGCGAAGACTGATAGGTTTCTAGTAGTGTCAAAAGAAGCATCATGAGTCCCCAGGGGGGTCTGGGCGGGATCCGGACGGGATCCGGGGGAATCCAGGGACTCCTTTTTTAGCCAACAAAAACGCACTTCGTGGTCTTCGAGTTCCCAGAACTCCATTCCTGGGCATGATTTTGAATGCCCGGAGCCAACTGTAAGCCACTTCGTGTTCTTCGAGTTCCCAGAACTCCATTCCTGGGCATGATTTTGAATGCCCGGAGCCAACTGTAGGCCACTTCGTGGTCTTCGAGTTCCCAGAACTCCATTCCTGGGCATGATTTTGAATGCCCGGAGCCAACTGTAGGCCACTTCGTGGTCTTCGAGTTCCCAGAACTCCATTCCTGGGCATGATTTTGAATGCCCGGAGCCAACTGTAGGCCACTTCGTGTTCTTCGAGTTCCCAGAACATTCCCGGGCCACAGCTGAGGCAGGCTGAGGCTGAGGCTGAGGCAGGCTGATGCTGAGGCAGGCTGAGGCTGAGGCTGAGGCTGAGGCAGGCTGAGGCTGAGGCAGGCTGAGGCTGAGGCTGAGGCTGAAGGCAGACTGAGGCTGAGGCTGAAGCAGGCTGAGGCTGAGGCTGAGGCAGGCTGAGGCTGAGGCTGCAGGCTGAGGCTGAGGCAGGCTGAGGCTGAGGCAGGCTGAGGCTGAGGCTGAGGCTGATGCAGGCTGAGGCTGAGGCAGGCTGAGGCTGAGGCCGAGGCTGAAGGCAGACTGAGGCTGAGGCTGAAGCAGGCTGAGGCTGAGGCAGAGGCAGGCTGAGGCTGAGGAGGCTGAGGCTGAGGCTGAAGGCAGCTGAGGCTGAGGCTGAGGCTGAGGCTGCAGGCTGAGGCTGAGGCTGAGGAGGCAGGCTGAGGCTGAGCTGAGGCAGAGGCAGGCTGAGGCTGAGGCTGAGGCAGGCTGCAGGCAGGCTGAGGCTGAGGCTGAGGCTGAGGCTGCTGAGGCTGAGGCCGAGGCTGAAGGCAGACTGAGGCTGAGGCTGGCAGGCTGAGGCTGAGGCTGAGGCTGAGGCAGGCTGAGGCTGAGGCTGAGGCAGGCTGATGCTGAGGCAGGCTGAGGCTGAGGCTGAGGCTGCAGGCTGAGGCTGAGGGCTGAGGCTGAGGCAGGCAGACTGAGGCTGAGGCTGAAGCAGGCTGAGGCTGAGGCTGAGGCAGGCTGAGGCTGAGGAGGCTGAGGCTGAGGCTGGCTGAGGCTGAGGCTGAGGCTGAGGCTGAGGCAGAGCTGCTGAGGCTGAGGCTGAGGCTGCAGGCTGAGGCTGAGGCTGAGGAGGCAGGCTGAGGCTGAGGCAGGCTGAGGCTGAGGGCAGAGGCAGGAGGCTGGGTGGGAAAGGCGCAGGGCTGAGGCTGAAGCAGGCTGAGGCTGAGGCTGAGGCAGGCTGAGGCTGAGGCTGAGGCAGGCTGAGGCTGAGGCAGGCTGAGGCTGAGGCTGAGGCTGAGGCTGATGCAGGCTGAGGCTGAGGCAGGCTGAGGCTGAGGCCGAGGCTGAAGGCAGACTGAGGCTGAGGCTGAAGCAGGCTGAGGCTGAGGCTGAGGCAGGCTGAGGCTGAGGCTGAGGCAGGCTGATGCTGAGGCAGGCTGAGGCTGAGGCTGAGGCTGATGCAGGCTGAGGCTGAGGCAGGCTGAGGCTGAGGCCGAGGCTGAAGGCAGACTGAGGCTGAGGCTGAAGCAGGCTGAGGCTGAGGCTGAGGCAGGCTGAGGCTGAGGCTGAGGCTGAGGCAGGCTGAGGCTGAGGCTGAGGCTGAGGCAGGCTGAGGCTGAGGCCGATGAAGGCAGACTGATGCTGAGGCTGAAGCAGGCTGATGCTGAGGCTGAGGCAGGCTGAGGCTGAGGCTGAGGCAGGCTGAGGCTGAGGCTGAGACTGCGACTGCCGTTGCCACTGCGACTGTCATCGCGAATGCGACTACGACTGCGAGAACAGCAGAATTCTGCAACTGGATTCTCATCTGAATCTTACGGGGAATGATTCCAAATATGCTCCTACACATCGCTGTTGGGTTGCTTTGCCGGGATAATTTAATATTCCTCCTGTAGAGGGACATGCCCGACTTACGTCTGCGGCCGGGTTCTGGCCAGAACTTCGAGGCTGATCCAGCCCTGGCGACGAGAACGCCCCAGAAGGGACGAAAGAGCAAGAACACGTCCGAGAACCTCCACCTCCTTAGCGGCGCGCGCACAGGGGTGGCGCGTGGGGGGGGCCTTCGAACAGAGCGGGGAAGCTCCTGAAAACGCAGGGGGCTTCCTCGACGCCCTCCCGGCTTCTTAGAAGCCTCCTCGTAATCATCCGGGCCCGTCCAAGGAGGCCCCTGCTTTCATAGAGGCCTCCTAGATTGGGTCCGAGTAGATGGGGTCGGAGGATCGCACCGCATCGCTGATACATAAGCGATACATCGTCGATGCATCGGCGATGCATCGGCGACGCCCGTGTGGAGAGCATCGGGCTCCGGGATGCATCGACGATGCGGCGCGATCCTCCGACCCCACCTACTCCGACCCCATCGGGGAGGCCACTGCTTTGAAGAAGCCCCCTCGCGCCACCCCGTCGAGCATAGCGCCAACCCTGGAGCCTGGGGCTTTCCCCGGGAGACCATCCCCTGATCATGGATGACTTGTTTGTTGACGGTCTTCGGGCCCATCGAGGACCCCGTGGGCCCGAGGATTGCGAAAAGCACCCATGGCCCCTTGCTGTTTGACGAGCCTCCAGTAACCGTCGCCATCATTTTGCAACTTTCCACCAAGATAGAGTGCACGATGTCGTTCCCAGTCGTCCCACTGAGGCATTCCACTCGTGCGCGGCACATCAAGTTTTGAAAATACAATTGAAAACGCACCCTCAGCTAGCGACCCGGGCTCCTTTACACCAGGTGCGGCTTCCTTCATGCTAACACCACAACGCGCCAGGCCTGGTTTGTCCCTCGTCGGCATCGTGGTTGCTCATCTTCCCGCAGGTGGGCGGGGGTCTCCTCCTCTTCCTGCTCCTGTCCCCTCTACATGGTAGAGGTAGGACCCGAGGTCTCAGGTTTCACCTGTTCATTGTTCCTCCTTCTTCCTCCTTCTTCCTCCTCCTCCTCCTCCTCCTCCTCCTCCTCCTCCTCCTCCTCTCCGACTTCTCCTCGAATTGGGCGTGGCGGGGTGGCAGACGATCACACCTGCCTCCCAGAAGAGGGGGGAGCGGGCCGCGTGCGGGACCTTCGCCGCTGGGATGCCAAGCACCTTGTACGGATCCATTATGCCTCGGGCGGGAGGGCGTGGAGATGATGTTGATGGTGGCGGCGGATGATGACGGTGAAAACGATCATGACGATGATGATGATGATAATGATGACGACGACGATGATGATGATGATGATGAGAATGATGATGATGATGATGATGATGATGATGATGATGATGATGATGATGATGATGATGATGATGATGATGACGATGGTGATGATGATAATGACGATGATGCTGATGATGAAGATGACGATAATGTTGTTGGTGGTGATGGTGATAATGCTGGTGGTTGGGACGATGATGATGATGGCGATGATGATGGTGGTGGTGGTGATGGTGATGCTGATGGTGGCGGTGATGATGTGGGTAATTGTGAAGCTGATGATGATGATGACGGCGGTGGTGATGATGATTATGATGATGGTGATGGTGATAACGGTAATGGTGACGGTGATGAGAATGATATAATGATGGTTATGATGAAGGTGATGATGAGACTGATGATGATGATGATGCTGATACTTAAAATAATAATGGTACTGCTGGTGATGATGAGTATGATGTCGTTGACGATGGTGATACTGAGAACAATGATGATCGTGATAATGATGGTGATGGCTGCGATGATGGGTGTGTTCGTGATGACGAAGATGACGATGATGATGTTGATGATGATAATGGTGATTGGAATGGTGGTGGTGATGATGATACTGGTTGTGAGAATGGTGGTGACTATGATAACGATGATACGTGTGAATATGGTAGTGAGGACGATGACGATGATGATGAGGGCGATGATGAAGATGATCACGAGGAGGATGGTTGTGATGATGATGAATAGGGAGAGGAGGGTTGTGATGATGATGGTGAATGTGATTGCGTTAATGGTGATAAGTGGTGCTGATGGTGGTGATGATAATCATGATGAGTGATGATGTGGATGAATGGTGACTGATGCATGGGGAAAGGTGAACGGTGGTGATGATGATGAGTAATGGTTGTGATGACGGTGGTGATGAAGATGAATGGTGAATGACGAACGGTGAATGATGACTGGTGGTGATGAGGATGAGAAGGCGGAGGAGGAAGATGGAGGTGGTGATGATGCTAAGGAGTAGTAGGACGAGGAGAAGCAGCAGCAGGGGGGGAGGAGGCTGTCGGTGCGCACAGGGCATGTGGGGGACGCAGGCAGTTTTTCAAGAAGGCCGGCTGCTTCCTAGAAGGGATCGGAGGCATCTGAGAAGAAAAGAAACGAAGTTCCGATTGGCCGAAAAGAGGCCCCGACATTGAACTCCTGAGCAGGCTTCTTTCGACGGCGGAGGGGCGTCTAAGAACATCCCTGCGGTCTCAGCAAGTTCACCCCACCCCCTGGCGCCAACCTCTTCGTCAGCGAGACGAGAAGGGCAGCGTGAGGAGGCAAAGCAGTATGACAAAAAAGTGGCGGCTTCCCAGCTGATGGGAGGTGCATCGCTTTGATTCACTTCGACTCGCGCTGCAGTGCACTGCCTTGCACTGCTTCGACTTGCTTGGCATTGTTTTGCATTGCTGCGCGTTGCTTTGCATCGCATTTCATTGATTTCCATTGCTTTGTATTGCTTTGCACTGCTTTGTATCGCTTTGCACCACGTTGCACCGCTTTGCATCATGGTTGCATTGTTTATAATTGCGTGCCATCGCTTTGCATCGCTGTCTTACTCTTTGCATGGATCTGCATCGCAATGCATTCGCATTACTTCGCACTGGTTTGCATTGGATCGCATTGTGTTGCATTAAAGTGCATTGATTTGCGTCGTTTTGCATTGCTTCGGATTGACTTGCATCCCTTTGCATCGCATTGCATCGCATTGCACTGCGTTGCACTGCGTTGCATTGCTGTACATTGCTTTGCATTGCTTTGAATTGCTGTGCATTGCTGTGCATTGCTGTGCTCCGCACAACATAGATTGCCCCACATGGATTGCACCAGCTAGTCTGCACCACATTGATTTCATGTGGATTGCACCCCTTCGATTGCAGGAGAGCACTGCTTAGGGTCCACGCTGGCCAAACATCCACATGAGTAACTCGTCCCGGTCGAACTTCCAGACGTGTTCGTGAGCCAGAAAAGCCGTTTTACCTCAGACGTCTCCACCGGTTACGATCCTGAGGCTCGAAAGTGCTGCAAATTCGAGGATGGGGGGGGGCGTATTCAAAACGGAGCTCTCGCCCCATCGCCGCGCAGATTCTTCTTACACGTTCGCAACAGCTTCACAGGTTCGCCTTGTTCAAATCCCCCAGGAACCACTGTCTGGCACAATTTAGGATTGGCAGGATTCACGGTGTTGAAATCTTGGGAATGGCGTTCTGGCGCGATACAGGTTGTGAGGACGCAACTGTCACGTTGATTCGCAGCGTTTCTTTTATATAAAAACGAACGATGTTTTGGCTTGACCTGAGACTCTCGACTAATTATGAAAATTCAAGGGTGTCTGAATCCTATTCGATCTACGACGTGCAACTGGCATTGTATTGCCTTTTTCCTGTTCCTGGCGAGGTATCTCCGCTTTTTGGAATGTGGGGAAACGACACCCGCTCTTTCTTTGAATTATTCGGACGGTTGTCGTTCGACGGGCCACTTCCTGCAATGAAAAAGCTCATGTGGGGTCCTATCAAGAGGAAATGTTGAGGGAGTGTTGACTGCAACTTTGTTGATGCCTCGTGGGTTTACGCTGGTCTTCCTTCTCCTCCTCCTAAGCCAACTCCTCAACAACCCCCTCTTCCTCATCCTCCTCCTTCTCCTCATCCTCCGCATCCTCCTCATCCTATATACACACATCCTCCTCACCATGCCTCGTCCTCCTTCAATTGCCTCCTCTCCTGCTCCTTTTCGTCCTCCTCCTCCTCCTCATAGTGCTCCGCGCCCCCAACCCCCCATCACACGCACCTGCCTCATGCGTAACATGCCCGCGTGCTCCTCGTCCTCCTGCTGCCTGCATCCTCTGCCTCCTGAATCCTGCCTCCTCCTCCGCCTCATCATTAGCTCGGGAGTCCCGAAACGGTGCGGTGACGGACCGTGCGGTGACCTCGAAATCCCCCAAGACCTCACCGCACGGTCCGTCACCGCACGGTCTTGGGACCTCGGAGGCCCCCGTCGCCCGAGACGTCCTCGGAGAACGACCCGAGTCCCAAAACCGTGCGGTGACCCCGAATCCCCACCGACTCACCGCACGGTGTGGTCACCGCCCCGTTTGGGGGCCCCCGAATGAGGCATCATGTTCCCCCCCGGAGTTGCGCCTCGGTCACGGACACCGCGGCGCGGCGCACGACCGGCCAGGCACGCGGCCGCCCTCGGCCCGTGGCTGGCGCCCCCCCCCCCCGCCCCCCCCCCCGCGCGCTTTGGCCCAAAAGCAAAGCTTGCGCAGAGGCTCATCATTCTGCTGCTGCTCCTGCTCACCCTTCCCTTCTTCCTCCTCCTCCTCCTCCTCCTCCTCCTCCTCCTCCTCCTCCTCCTCCTCCTCCGTCGCTCATCGCCTCCGCCCTCCTCATCCACCGCATCATGATCATCATCATGAGCATCAGCATAACCCTCAGCGGCATCATCATCATCATCATCATCATCATCATCATCATCATCATCATCATCATCATCATCATCATCATCATCATCATCATCATCATCATCATCATCATCATCAGCATCAGCATCAGCATCAGCATCATCATCAACAACAACATCATCATCATCAGCATCATCATCATCATGAAGCTGGTGGAGGAGGTCAACGTGCGAGAAGGCCGAGGACGCGGAGCAGCTCATCAGGGTCTGCAGGATCACCAAGACAGCGCAGGAGGACCAGGCCAAGCTCATCCTGGGCATCCAACCGCTGGGCGACAAGCGCTTCCCCGTGATCGACGGCCTGCGGCAGCTAAGAGCACCTCACCTGCGCGGGGCCGCGCCACCAGGATACATGGAGGAGGAGCTTCAGGAGTGGACCGACTGGCTGGAGAATCATCTACAGTGACGCTTGAGACAATGGGAAGTTCAAGTCGTGGCACGTGACATGTGCAGTGAAGGTCGTGACGCACGACATGCGCCTTTTTCCGAAATGCTACGGTGACGAGGAGCACCGTCAACTTCAGCCAGCATGTGCACCCGTGCTGCCGATTTCACCATCTTCTTCATTTTAGTTGCCATATCTCATGTCTCAGTGTATTGAAGTTCTTCACGAGCCACGCTCGCCTTCAAGGTGTGACGCACGCGACATAGGCACGCGGTCACGTGACGCTGTTGAGTAATGTTGTAGTTCTCCGCAGCTGCTCGTTCTTTTTCGCAGATGCTCCCCCATGCATCTGAGGGTTCGATTCACAGGCACTCGGTGGACCTCGCGGCACCACAGCCTCGCTGCCCGCAGAGATGCCCTGATCTGATCGTTGGTCGGCGGTGGTGCGCCCCGCTGATCGCGCGCAGTTCGGGGTGGACTACGCCGCCCCAGCACGTGCGCGTAGCGCACAGCGGCGCAGACGCGGTTTCCGCGGGCAGAGGGCTCGACCTCTTTCTCTGCACTCGCCCTCCCCTTGAGCCCCGACTCTGTTAGAAAAAACATCATCATCATCATCAGCATCATCATGATGATGATCATCATCATCATCATCATCATCATCAACATCATCAACATCATCATCATCATCATCAGCAGCAGCAGCAGCATCATTATCATCAGCAGCATAGGCATCAGCATCATCATCGTCTTCATCATCATCATCATCCTCATCATCCCCATCATCCTCATCATCCTCATCATCCTCATCATCATCATCATCATCATCATCACCACCACCACCTGTATCATTATCATCATCAGCATCATCACCATCATCATCATCATCATCATCATCAGCATCACCATCATCATCATCAGCATCAGCAGCATCATCATCAGCATCATCAACAGCAGCATCATCATCACCATCATCATCAGCAGCATCATTATCAGTGTGATCAACAGCAGCAACAGCAGCATCAGCATTGGCACCCGCATCATCACCATCATCACAATCATCACCACCGTCAGCATCAGCATCAGCAGCATCATCATCACCATCATCACAATACTCATCATCATCAGCATGATCGTTAGCAGCAGCATGATAATCATCAGCATCACCACCACCATTATCATCATCATCCTCTTCATCAGCATCGTCATCAGCATCGGCATCATCATCATCATCATCATCATCATCATCATCAGCATCATCATCAGCCGCATGATCATCAGCATCAGCATGATCAGCATCATCAGCCGCAGCATCATCACCATCATCATTAGCATCATCCGTGTGATCAGCAGCAACATAAGCATCAGCATTGGCATCCGCATCATCACCATCATCACAGTCATCACCACCATCAGCATCAGCATCGTCATCATCACGGTACTCAGCATCATCAGCATCATCGTCACCATCAGCATGATATTCATCATCACCACCACCATTATCATCCTCATCATCATCATCATCATCGTCATCATCATCGTGATCACCAGCATCATCATCATCATCATCATCATCATCCTCTTCATCAGCACCGTCATCATCATCATCATCATCGGTATCATCGCCAGGAGCATCATCAGCATCATCATCGGCATGTTCATCATCAGTATCAGCATCAGCAGCAAAAGCATCAGAGGTAGCAGCATCACCATCGTAGAATCATCAGCAGCGGCAGCATCACCAAAACCACCAGGACCGCCACAATCATCCCCGTCATCACCATCATCATCATCATCATCATCATCATCATCATCATCATCATCGTCGACAACAACGACAACAACATCATGAGCAGCATCATCGTCATCATCATAAGCATCATCGTCGTCGTCAGTATCATCATCAGTAGTAGCATCATCAGCAGCAGCCGCATGATCAGCATCATAATCATAATCGCCATCACTATCACCACCACCATCATCATCATCATCATCATCATCATCATCAGCATCAGCATCATCATCATCGTCATCATCATCAGCAACAACATCATCACCAACCTAATCAACATCATCAACAGCAGCAGAAGCAGCAACAGCAGCAGCAATCATCAACATCATCATCATCAGCAGCAGCATCATCACCACCACCATCACTATCATCATCATCATCATCATCATCATCATCATCATCATCATCATCATCATCATCATCAGCAGCAGCAGCAGCAGCAGCAGCATCATCATTTCATCCTGCTGGGCCCGCGTCTCCCCCTCTTCCTCCTCCTCCTCCTCCTCCTCCTCCTCCTCCTCCTCCTCCTCCTCCTCCTCCTCCTGGGGAGTCTTCGAGGAGGACTCTAGCCTTCTATCTGAGTACGGCTGCGACATCGAGGAGCTTCCAGACAGCTCCCTGGTGATCTCACGCGGCCTTTGGGCGAACGAGGGGATGCACATCGAAGAGCTGGACTTCAGGGAATCTCAGGCCGCGCCGAGGCCGAAGTCCCCTGCCGGGCGTGCTAGGAGGAGCAAGGGCCGTCACTCACGCGAGGGTGGCGGCTCGCCTGCACGCGAGGCCCACGAGTCCGTGCCCAGCTGGGCGGAGATCGCTGCCCGCCAGGGCCGGGGGCCGCGCTCGGCCGCGGACGCTCCCAACGAGGGGACTGTGAAGGCGCCGCGGGTGGAGGGCAGGCATGGAAGCGCCGCCGCCCTTGCCCGTGCGGCAGGAGTTGGCGGCTCAGGAATTGGCGGCTCGCCTGCACGCGAGCCTTGTGCGTCCGTGCCGAGCTGGACGGAGGTCGCTTCCCGCAGCGGCGGAGGACCGCGCTCGGCTGCCGACGCTCCCAGCCAGGGCACGGAAGGGGCACCGCGGGCGGAGGGCGGGCTTGAGAGCGTCGCCGCCATTGCCCGTGCGCTGTCGGAGCGCCGCCAAGCGGGGGCGCTGCCTGCTGACCTCGAGGAGGAGTGGGGCGATTTCCTAGCGGCGCCCGCCGAGTACGACTTCGCGGAGATGACGGCGGCCATCGGCGAAGCGCGGTGCGAGGACCTGTACGCACTGGTCTGAGGCTGTAGCGGGCGCGGATCCCAGGGGCTGAGGCATTCTGGGTGCCCGCTCGGACCAGCCTGGTGGACCTCCCCCTCATTATCCTCCTTCTCCGGAGTTGCGCACCTCCTCCAAGTATTCCTCCTCCTCCTCCGCCTCCTCCTCCTCCTCCTCCTCCATCCATCCATCATCATCATCATCATCATCATCATCATCATCATCATCATCATCATCATCATCATCATCATCATCATCATCATCATCATCATCATCATCATCATCATCATCATCATCATCATCATCATCATCATCATCATCATCATCATCATCATCATCATCATCATCATCATCATCATCATCATCATCATCATCATCATCATCATCATCATCATCACATCACATCATCATCATCATCATCATCATCATCATCATCATCATCATCATCATCGTCATCATCATCATCATCATCATCATCATCATCATCATGATCATCATCATCATCATCATCATCATCATCATCATCATCATCATCTCATCATCATCATCATCATCATCATCATCATCCTCATCCTCATCCTCATCCTCATCCTCATCATCATCATCATCATCAGCATCATCATCAGCATCAGCGGCAGCATCAGCATCATCATCATCATCATCATCATCATCATCATCGTCAGCAGCAGCAGCATCAACAGCAGAAACATCATCATCGTCATCATCATCAGCATCATCGTCGTCGTCATAATCATCATCATTATCATCATCATCATCATCATCATCATCATCATCATCATCATCTCATCATCATCCAACATCAGCAACAACAACGTCATCATCATCAGCATCATCATCATCATCATCATTAGCATCATCATCATGATCATCATCATCAGCATCATCAACATCCATCATCAGCAGCAGCATCATCATCCTCCTCCCTTCGGGCTAAGGCACCCCAAAGCCACAGTATCTCAAGTCATACTGCTCCACCCTTGCTTCTCCTTTTCCTCCTCGTCCTCCTCCTCCTCATTCTTCTTCGACGCACAAACCTATGTTCTTATGACTCGCATGAGTATGGTTCGCAGTTGCATTCTGACCTGCTCGTATGCATATTATGCGTCGTCGTATTGATAGCACCATCAGTCTTACTCCTGTTACCCCCAACTTCCCCCGCCCCTCCTCCTCTTCTCCCTCATCCTTCCTCCTCCTCCTCCTCCTCCTCATCATCATCATCATCATCATCATCATCAGCATCATCATCATCATCCGTCAACATCATCATCATCAGCATCATCACCATCACCATCATCATCATGATCCATCAGCATCATCAGCATCATCAGCATCATCAGCATCATCACCATCACCATCACCATCACCATCACCATCACCATCACCATCACCATCACCATCACCATCACCATCATCATCATCATCATCATCATCATCATCATCATCATCATCATCATCATCATCATCATCATCATCATCATCATCATCATCATCATCATCATCATCATCATCCCTCATTCTTCATCCCACATCCTTCCCCCTCCTCCTCCTCCTCCTCCTCCTCCTCCTCCTCCTCCTCCTCCTCCTCCTCCTCCTCCTCCTCCTCCTCCTCCCCTCCCATCCCCCCTCCCATCCCCCCCCCTCCCCTCCCCTCCCTCCCTCTCTCCCTTCTTCCCTCCCTCCCTCCCTGCCACTTTCCCTCCCTCCCTGCCACCCTCCCTCCCTCCCTCCCTGCCTCCCTCAATCCCTCCCTCTCCCCTTCTTCCGCTGGCGGACAGCACATCCCAGCGCCGAGCCTACCACACGCCCCCGATCAAGTTCCCCGTGTGCCCCGCCGCCGCCAGGCGCTGGCCGGCGGCCCAGACGGCCACCGGCACCTCCTGCGCGATCTGGAACTCGTGCGGCGGCTCGGCGTAGCGCCGGATCCTCTGCAGGTCGCCAACCATGATCGCGAGCGTGTCCGCGCGGGCGATGGGCGTGCCCTCGCAGTACTGCGACAGGCTCAGCGGCGGCGAGGCCATGCGGATGGACGGGAGCGGCCAGGCGCGGGCGGTGGCGGCGGCGCCGTCGCCGCTGCTGCCGCCGCTTCCGCCGTTCGCAGTGTCCCTGGCGTCTGCCTCGCTCCCGCCTCTCACCGTGCCCGCCAGCGGGCCCGGGCTGTCGAGCGTGCCGCTGGGCCCGGTGCCGCTGGAGGCTCCATGGCCCCCGCCACCGCCGGGCCCAGCGGGCCACTGCTTCATGAAGGTCGCGTAGGCGCGCCTCTCCATGAAGGGCTTCTGCACCACTAGCAGGCTGCGCACGCCGCCCCCGCCCGCGCCCCGGGCACCCCCCCCCGCTCCTGCCGGCGCTGCGGCCGCCGCCTCCAGCAGCTCCCGCGCCGCCCCGCCTCTCAGCAGCTCCGCCGTGAAGCGGATGTTCTCGCCGCTGTTCCGCGACAGCGGCTCCACAAGCATGCGGTCGCGCGGCACGCCGCAGCGCGCCGCCTCGTCCGCCATCACCTCGGCCTCTGGCCGTGTCCAGCCCAGCAGGTTCCGCCCGCTGTGCGGCCCGCTGCCCACGCCCCCGGAGAACACCAGCACGGGAGCCAGTCCCCTCAGGAACAGCTCCGCCGCGTAGGTGGCGACGCGCAGGTCCGAGCTGCCGAGGCAGACGATGGCGTCGCTGGGCGCGGGCTCGTGGTGCATCTGGAGATAGTCGTAGACCAGCTCCGCGTCGGCGTCGAGGGGGTCGCTGTCGGCGGAGGGCGGCGCCGGGGCAAGGCACGCCCGAAATGGGCACGGAAGAAGTGGGCACAACCCGGCCGGCGGGTGCTGCCCTGAGCCGACAGCGGCCACGGTTGGGCAGGCGACGCCAGACTCGAGCGAACGACGTCCGCGGCGACACCAGCCGCAAACCCTGCTAAGAATGGGTGGGATCTGTGTCCTTCCTGTTCAAGCCCCCTGGGCAGCGCCTCTTCAGAGCATCAGGTCACACAGCCTCGCGCATCGCGCCCCCCCAGCGCACGATTATATCTTCGCGCCCTCGCGCCCTCGAGGCACCACCCTGGAGAGAAGGGCAGCTCTCAGGCCCGGGCCGCAAGGAGCGAAGCTCGTCGCGCCCTCATTCTAAGCAGGCACTGGGGCTTGCAACCACGAGTTCTTGTATTGTTTTTGAGTTGATTGATGTGCTGCTCCACGGGACCAACTTTGAGGTAGACAGGGGCTTGCAACCAAGACGGAACCACCCGTCACCGCAGCGGCCTCCCGAACGGGCTCGCGGGCGGTCGGATACCCGCCACGGGCGCCTCCGCGTTAGGGCTGCATTCGTCCGAGCAGAGAGGAGGAACAAAACAAGGACGGCCGGCAAGCCCCTCCAAGGCCTGGCCAAAAGATGAGCAGGAGCGTAAGACGAAGCCAGGACCAAGCCAAACTCGTAAATTGGGGCTCGGGAAAATGTATCGGGCGCCGCGGCCGTTCCCTTCCAGATTGGTCCGGAACGCTTTCAGGGTGTTCATGAGCTTTCTGGAAGGACTTGCCTCAGTCCTGGCCCCGCCCCAGAACTGCCGTCGGTCTTCGTCCCCACTCCTTCCGTCCCCGTGTCGATCCTCGCGAGGTCCGGTGCGCCGAGAAGGGGGGCCCGGAGGGGGGACGGGGGGGCGGGCTGGCGCACCCGGGCCCGAGGGTTGTGGATGCCATGACCACGGACACCCTAACAATCCTATCATTGAAGTAAAGATGTCCTTAAAATGTTTGAAACATGTTCTTAAAATGTTTAAATCATGTCTTTTACATGTTTCGGGGATGGACAGACCTCCCTTTAGTAAAACGTGGTTTAGTGAAAACGACCTGAGGCCCAAACCTGGCGGGCGCGAGCCTGGAAAACAACGGCCGCGGCGCCCTCTCGGGAACCGAAAAAGAACAATTCACTAATCGACGTGTCGTGTCCCTGTTGGGGGTTCTGTCCACCCCCGAATGTTTAAGACATGTGTTGAACATGTTCTGGACATCCGGAAATCATTTGGCAACATGCTTCCTCTCCATGGATCGTCGTTCACAACCCGAGGGATGGGCAGGAGCTGCTGTCGGTCTGCGTGCCTGTTCCTTCCGTCCTCAATGCGATGCTCATGAGGTCTCGTGCGCCGGAGTGGGGCGCCAGGACCAGGCGGGGCCCAGGGGCACAAAGGCAAAGAGAGACACGAATCCCAGGATTCTCTCTATCTTCCTACATTGTCTGGGTTTTCACCTCCCCCCCCACTTCCCATATTTTTCCCATGCTGCCCTGGGGGTCGACGATGAATCGTGTCTGTGTGCTGTTTTCCTACCATTTCTGGGTTCTCGTCCTCCCCCCCACCCCCCCACTTCCCCTATTTTCCCATGCTGCCCTGGGGGTCGACGATGAATCTTGTCTGTGTGCTCTGTTTTCCTACCATTTCTGGGTTTTCGTCCTCCCCCCCCCCACTTCCCCTATTTTCCCATGCTGCCCTGGGGGTCGACGATGAATCTTGTCTGTGTGCTCAGTTTTCCTGCCATTTCTGGGTTCTCGTCTCCCCCCCCCCACTTCCCCTATTTTCCCATGCTGCCCTGCGGGTCGACGATGAATCTTGTCTGTGTGCTCAGTTTTCCTACCATTTCTGGGTTTTCGTCCTCCCCCCCCCCCACTTCCCCTATTTTCCCATGCTGCCCTGGGGGTCGACGATGAATCTTGTCTGTGTGCTCAGTTTTCCTACCATTTCTGGGTTTTCGTCCTCCCCCCCCCCACTTCCCCTATTTTCCCATGCTGCCCTGGGGGTCGACGATGACTCGCGTCTGTGTGCTAGCTCCCTCCTGGCAGGAGGAGCGGGGGGGGGCCCTGGCGCGCCGTGGCCCGAGGCGCGTGCGCGGACGGGAGAAGGGGGAGTGCGGGGGGGCGCATCGAGAGGAGAATGAAGGGGCCCAGGGACACGCAAATAAATACACACAAATAAGAAGATTCCCCACATGTCCATATATGTTCTGGGTTTCTGTCTCCCCTCCCACTGCCCATATGTTCCCATATTTTCTGGGGAGTCGACGATTAATTGTGCCTGTGTGTTTTTTTCTCTCCTGAAAGAAGGGGGGGCCACGAGTCGGCGGCGAGCGAGGGGGGAAGCGAGAAGGAGAAGGCCTTCTCGGAAGGCGGCGGGACTTCTCGGGAGAAGCTCGTTGCGTATTCGGGGAAAGCTTCGAGAGTTTCTCAGAAGGCTGGCGAGACCTCCGAGCCTTTTCTGAGAAGGCCCGCCCCTTCTCACTTCCCCCGCGCTCCCCGCCAAACGAGATTCGGGAGTCCTGCGGGCAACCACCTGCGCACCCTTAGAGAAGCAAGCATCGGCATCCGCCGAAGCGTTCGCAGGTCCGCGCACAGAACCAGCAGATGTTTATGTCTTTGCCGTCTATGCTTCTTCGGCGTAGACAACCACATAGGAACTCTACCCCTGCAGGTCTTGAGCAGGGACCGACCGTCCGGCATTTCTATAGGCCTACCACGACATGTTCTTAGAAGAAAACAATGTTCTTAGAACATTTCCCGATGAAATAAAACAAGACAGTCCCAGCCAGAAATGTTCTAAGAACATTTCGTGGAAACCACACGGTTCTCAGAACATTGTTTGGTAGCCCTATAGACACGCCGGGACGCTTCGCCACTGCTTGAAGGTCAGAAAAAAAAAAACAAAAAAAAAAAAAAAAAAAAAAAAAAAAAAAAAAAAAAAAAAAAAAAAAAAAAAAAAAAACGTGGGTTCAGAAATTCAAGGATGCCCGCGGAAAGTGAGCCCCAGCGGGTGTGCCCGATACCCCAGCGTCGATTGGACCTGCAGGTTCATGGCTCGCAAATGGTCGCGCTGGGGTATCACATGGCCCCAGAACAATCAAAACCAGCGAGAAGGATTGAGTTTGAGGATGCAAGACCCTTGGAGCGAGGCGAAAACCAAGGATGTGCGCACCCAGACGTGCCAAGGACGACCAAAGCCGCAGGATGCAAGGTGTTCTTGCGATTAAGGGCACATCCCTGACGCCGGCTTTGCCTGTATCAGATGGCCCCGGCCATAGTATCCACACCCCGCCCAACACATCGCCCCTCCTGCCAAGAGATCATCATCACATTCTATGTTTTCTTTCTGGCGCGCTTGGCGTATCCATCGGTCGCGTTTGGCGCTCCTGTTGATGATGCGTGGACGTACAACTTATTGGCAGCACGGCTGCCAACGTCGCAAAACTTGCGCCTGCCTACGCGTCCCCATGGATGCACAGCGAACGAGCGAGCCCATTCCCTGACCACCATCCTGGACCCCCCCCCGATTCGGCTGCACTCAGGTCGGGCGTCCCCCCTACAAGCGGATTTTGGACGAAAAACTAAGAACGACTCAACAAATGCTCCAAACTAATCAAACAAGATTCCAGAAATAGTCCCCAACTACTTCTTACTATGTTTGAATGTTCCTCCTGTAGGGGGGGACAGGCCCGACTTAAGGCTACACGCAAGAGTGAGCCCAGGCCAGCGTGACCCGTGGCGCGCGGCGCAAAGGGGGGAGCGGGGAGGCCAGACCCAGGCTCGCGAGCAGCTGCTGCCGCTTCGCCTTCGGCGCTCGGAAGGCCCCCATCGGGCCCGCACTAGTCGGGGAGACGTAAGACCAGGTCGGGCATGTCCCCCTGCAGGCGGATTCGGGACGAAAACTCAAAAAGTATTCAAAAATACCCAGCAGAAATCAAAAATAGTCGAAAATCGTCGCCTGACTATTTTTTTTAAACATATTTTTGAATATTCCTCCTGTAGAGGGACATGCCCGATTTAAACAGAAGACTCGGGTTCGGGGGACTCGGGTTGCCCTGACGGGGCCGCCAGGAAAAGCACGAGACCCACTCCGAAATTTGGCGCCAGCTCCCGCTGCAAAGATCCCACGACAGCTGGACCGCCAAAAGCCCAGACGGCCCTGTCAAGAAGATGCCGACAACCCCGAGTTCTGGTCAAACTCCTCGGGTCT
This sequence comes from Prorocentrum cordatum, assembly GCA_963575745.1. Lineage (NCBI taxonomy): Eukaryota > Dinophyceae > Prorocentrales > Prorocentraceae > Prorocentrum > Prorocentrum cordatum. Next base: position 68,013 of record CAUYUJ010022391.1, read on the forward strand.
TACGCTTCCCCGAACCAAAGATCACTCCAGCGAAAGGTCACCCCTGCAACCCTCGACAAAATGAACCTCAAAAAAGTTAGCCACACCCCTTCAATGTCGGCACGCCCCTCCAATGTCGGCACGCCCGGAAACGTCGTGGCCAGGGGGCAGTTAGTGTTCAGCGGGGTCAAGTCGAAAGTTCGATGATGATCGACAGTGAAGGGGGCGCGCCAAGAAGTACGGCGCGTTCATCGCCAGCCACTCCAGAAACACACCCACACACACATGCTGAAGTTGGATTAGCAACACATGTTTGAGGTTCATTTTGACGAGGGTACAGTCAACCCGTATAGTAAGGATGCGCGATAAGGATGCCAGGACCTTGGACGCAAGTTTCGAAGCTTTCCGAGCGGGGCGCGGCCAGCGAAAGTGGCCGAGAATGGGCCGAGGAGGCAAGGATGCAAGGGGTACCCCTCGGGAAGGTTGCCCATCCTTACCGTGCGGGCTGACTGTAGTAGCCACGTGCAGCCCACCGACTGCTGCGGGGCGCCGCCGTCGGCGCCAGGGCCCTCCGCGTGCGGCGGCGCCGCGGCCGGCCCGGCGGCGGCCATCGGAGCCCCGAGGCGGGCGTGGCGCCCGCCGCAGCTCGACCAGGGCGGGGCCGGCCGCGCCCACCGCGCGGGCTGCGCGCCCCGCCCACCGAGGCTCGAGACGGAACGGCCGCGGGCCAGGAGCACGTGCGGTTACGACTAGCGATGACACAGCCGAAGCGGGTGTTCAGGACGGGCGGCAGTGGCGCAAGAGATCCTGGGAGGCCGAAGCTGGGAGTGTCTGGGCGGCGGGCGACCAGTGGAAACGGCCGAGGACGGGCCGCGGAGGCAAGGAGACAAGGGCGCCCTGGATGAAGGCGCGCGTCCTTACTGGGCGGCGTTGACTGTCACCCGTTGCTGGGGAGGCTCCCCCCTCCCCCTCCCACATGGTCACTCGCGCCGGCGCCGTCTCGGAATTGCTAGGGGTGGCCGGCGCCTGCGCGCGCATCGTGAGATGTTACCAGCCCCACCGCCCTCCCTGCCAGTCGCCCCCTCCCCAGCCAACGGGCATTCCATCGCCAGGGAATGAAAAACGAGCCCCGTCCTCCGCATCCCGACGCCCTCGTGGCAACAAAAAGGGGGCAGGCCACCAGCAAAGCCCCTTCCGAAACACGAGTCTCTGCCTATACCCAACCGCCCGGCCTGTCCTCCCAGCGCGCGGCGGCGGCGGCGGACTACGACGACGACAACGACGACGAAGACGAGGACAGAAACGACGACGACGACGACGACGACGACGACGACGACGACAAGGACAAGGACAAGGACAAGGATCAAGGAACGGAAGGGAGGGGAGAGGCAGGGAGAGGAGCACAGAGGACGGGGGAGCGAGGGAGCAGGAATAGGAGCGGAGGGAGCGAGGGACGGAGGGGGCGGGAGGAGCGGACAGAGCAGCACGGGCAGAACGAGGGGAGGAGGGAGGGGGGGAGGGAGGGACGACGAGGGACGAGGAACGAGGGAGGAGCGAGGGAGGAGGAGGGAGGAAGATCGAGGGAGGACGCGGGGGGCCCAGGCCGCCGCGAGAGCAGATGGGGCCCGGCGCCGCCGGCGCTCGACGGCGCGGCACGCGGAGCGCCCGCAGTGCCAGCGGCGCGCCAGGGGGCCCCTCGGGGGTCGTGCTGCTGCGAAGGGGAACACATGTGTTTTTTCGATGTTTCCCGACCCCCCCCCACTGGAAATGGAGGGTAAATCTGAGCCTTCGGGTTGGGTTGGGGTGGTTTGGTGGGTGGTGACAATCGGGGGTGTCCAAAATGGGGGGGCCACGTGCGAACCCTACCCCCTACCCCCCATGATCTCTGCGGGGGAGGGATAGGGTTCGCACGTGGCCCCTTACCAGAGTCGGCGGCGAGCGAGGGGAGTGGTGAGAAGGAGAAGGCCGTCTCAGTCACTCGCCAAGCATATCCATAATAGTGCAACATACAAGGCATTATTAGTACACCCGCCTAAGGCTCGCCCGGCAACGGCTAAGCCGCGCCAGGGTCGCCGAGAAGCAGTTGACTGCGCAACTTCCTTTGGATTCCTCTGTGGTCTAGTGAATACATCATTCCTCAGTGAATTGCGAAGATGTCTCGAGCGGGAACCGTCCGCGTTGTTGTTGTTGCTGTTGTTGTTGTGGTTGGTGTTGTTGCTCTTGTTGTTTTTGTTGTTATTGATGTTGTAGTTGTTGGTTGTTGTTGGTGTTGTTGTTGTTGGTATTAGTGTTGTTGCTGGGGGAGCGCCGGGGCCCGGCGCTCGCTCCTCTTCAAGAACCAACAACAACTGCAGCAGCAGCAGCAGCAGAAGCAGCATCAGCAGCAACAACATCAACAATAACTGGGAGCACAGAAAGTCGACACCAACACCAAACAAAAAAGTGTTCCATAAAACTTGGGATTGCATGTTGGGGCAGCGTGAGCCCGTCCTGGTCTTCGGACTCAAAGGGGGGGGCGAGGAGGCGGGAAAGCGAGACATGGCGCAGCGCGCAGAGAGCAGGAAACAAAAAGTGCAGGCGAGAGGCGAAACTGGCGGGCCCTTCTCGGGCAAGGGGGGAGGTGAAGGAAGGACGCGGCTTCCTCCATGACCGAAGCCTCCTTCACTCCACCGCCGCCCTCCCCCACGCCTCCCCCCACCCGTTCGTTCCCCCCCCCAGGGGCTCCGCTCCCCCACGGGGCCGCCGTTCCAGCGGGGGCCCTGGTGCCGGCGTCGGTTTTCCGATGTTGCTGGGGACGAGAAGCCGGCACCAGCACCAAGACCACGCTGGAAAAATTGGGGGCCCTGTCCCTGCAGGGGCAGAGCGGCCCGGCGGAGCCCGGAAACCCAGAGGTAGCTCGCGTTGCTCGCAAAATTCACAAGCCACGGGGCTCGCATGGCTAACAACGCCCCATGGGGCTCATGGCGTTCCAGGGGCCCATGGGGCTGCCATGGTCCGCGGGGTTCGCAAGGCGGCCCTGACGACTCAGGGGGCCCATGGGGCCCGCGCGACTCACGGGGTTCGCGCGGCGCCTGGGACCCATGCGCACTGCGGGGCCCATGTGGCCCAGGAACCCTTTCTGGGACTTGTGGGGCTCATGGGGCTGGCGAGGTTAGCACGGCCCACGGGCCTCGCGCGGCCAATGGAACTCCTAAAGCTCATGGGAAGCAATAAAGAAGGCCCGCGTTGCTCCCACCCGCGCAGAGCTGGAATTCATCGGCGCGGGACACGCGGGCCCGAAAACATGGGCGACGGCATTCAACAGTACCCCTCTGGGGCATATCTTCCGTACCTGCCGCGTGTGGTCGGTGCAGCCCCTGAAACAAAAGAAGAGAGGGCGGATGGAACGGAAATTGAGACATATGGACCACGGGATTAGCAGGAGGGGGGCTCGGAGCAGAACACACGTGGCAGATGCGAATGGGCCGATCTGGTGGGTTAGACCCTAACAGGCGGGCCGAAGCGGCCAGGTCGAGAAAGCGTGTTGCTGAAGCGTGAGTACTGCATGAATCGCGAGGAAGTCTCGAGCGATAGCGAGATTCCCTGGCAAATCGTGAGAACAGCCAAACCGAAAGCGTGATTTCTGAGTATCGAGGGCGTGGAGTCTGAATAAATTACGAAGAAGTCCCACGCGAGGACACGACTCCTGCATAATGTGTAAGGAAATCCCGCGCGAGAGCGCGATGTTGAAAACTTGTAAGGATATATCAGGCGGGAGCCGTTGTTGTCGTAACTCGGGGGCCACGGGCCCAGTTTGGTGACCCCCCGTTTTCCGTTGTTAAAAAACAGGGCGCGAGCACCAGGAGGATTACATTAATCAAAACATCCAAGGTGCCCTGGAAGGGGATCAACAATACTTTGCATGTAGAACTGCAAACTCAACAACAAAAACAACAACGTCAACAACAAGAGCAGCAACAACAACAAACAAATTAAGACTGTTCGCTCTTGTCTGCTCACGTGCTATTCAACACGTATATCCCGAAGCCTCGATACCCGCCCTCTTCGTCTTCGACCGAACCCCCCCCCCTTGGGGTGATATCTGTCTAGCCTGCAATGTGTGTTTCGTGCAGACCCTGAGGCAGGCGAAGAGAGAACGGGTGGAAGGAAGGGACAAGGGGGAGGGAGGAGGATGGAGCACGAGAGAGAATAGCAGGAGGGGGGCTAGGAGCAGGAAACACGTGGCAGAACCAGACGGGCAGATCGGGCGGGTAGACCCTACCAGGCGGGTCGGAAAGGAGGGCCCAGGCGGCCAGGTCGAGCAGGCGGGTTGCTGCAGCGTGCGGCTTGCCTGAATCGCGAGGAAGTCTCGAGCGACAGCTCGATTCCCGAATCAATCGTGAGAAAATCCACAGCGAGAGCGTGACTCCTGAATGTCGAGGGCGCGGCGTCTAAATTGCGAAGTCGCACGCGATGACGCGATTCCTGAATTCATTGTGAGGAAATCCCGCGCGAGAGCGTGATGTTGAATAACTTGTGGAGTATCAGGCGGGAGCCGTGGTTGTCGCTATATAGTCCAATCATCCAGGTTGAAGAGAAACATTTTCCCTAACACAGGGTGCGAGCCCCAGGAAGGGCACTTCAATTGAAAAGCACGTATGTGACCAAAGGGGGATCAACAATACGAATTCTTCAGTAGTGAGAATTCAACAACAACAACAACAACAACAACAACAACAACAACAACAACAGCAGCAGCAGCAGCAGCAGCAGCAGCAGCAGCTGCAGCTGCAACAACAACAACAGCAACAACAATAGCAACAAATACAACAGAAACAGCAACAGCAACAGCAACAGCAACGACAACGACAACGACAACAGCAGCAACAACAACAGCAGCAGCAGCAGCAACAACAACAACAACAACAACAACAACAACAACAACAACAACAACAACAACAACAACAACAACAGCAACAACAGCAATAACTACAACAGCAACAGCAACAGCAACAGCGACGACAACGACAACGACAACGACAACAACAATAACAACAACAACAATAACAACAACAACAACAACCACAACAACAACAGCAACAACAACAACAACAACAATAATGTTAAGACTGTTCGGGTGTCCAATAACGCGTATTTCCCAAACCCTCGATACCCGCCCTCTTCGTCTTCGATCGAACCCCTTTTGGGGGGTATACCTTTCTTCCCTGCAGGCCGGGCCCCGGCAAGCGGCGGGGCGGCCGCGGACCGTCGGCCTGGCCAGCGGCAGCGCTGATCGGCGGGGCGGCCGTGGACCGTCGACCCGACCCCAAGAGGGACGGACAGGGGACCGACCACGACGACGACGACGACGACGACGACGACGTCGAAGACGAGACGACGACGACGACGACGGCGACGACGAGCGAAAGCGAGAGCGAGAGAGAACGACAGCAGGGCCACGAAGGGCACGAAGTAGGCCACGAAGGGCGACAGCGGGGACACGAAGGGAATGCGTATGGGGCCACGACGAGTGCGAACGAGCGGGGGCCACGAAGTGCAGATAATGCGGGGCCACAGAAGGCAACTATGGGGCCCCTGAGGGTAGCAACTGGGCCACGTACGACAATGAGAGGGACACAAATGGCGACAGCGGGGCCACAAAGGGCATGCACACAGGGCCACAACGGGCGCGACACCTGGGTGCCTGGGTGTCGGGAGCGCGGCGCTTGGGCAAATTGCAGGAAATTCCAACGCAAGGCTATTCTTCAGTAAGTTGCAAGCAAGTCTCCAGGGAGAGCGCGACTCGAGAGCTCCAGGAGACTGAATAAATTGAAAGGAAGTCCCAAACGAGAGCGCGATTCCTGAATCAAATGAGAGGAAGTCTCGGGCGGGAGCGGGGGTCCTGCCTAAATTGTAAGGAAGTCTCAGGCGGGAGCCGTTGTTGTTGTAACCCGGGGGCCAGGGGGCCAGTTTGAGCAGGAAGACTTTCCCTGAAAAAACAGGGTGCGAGCGTCGAGGGCCACACTTTGATTTAGAAAAAACAGTATGCACCGGTGGGGGGGGATCAATAATAACTATCCTTCAGAAAAGAGAACTCAACAACAACAACAACAACAACAACAACAACAACAACAACCTTAACAACAACCTTAACAACAACAACAACAACAACAACAACAACAACAACAGCAACCTTAACAACAACAACAACAACAACAAGCAGCACGTGCACAAAACGTCGGAGGTCCGCGCGGATTTCTCGGGTCGGCGCTGGGCCCCCTGGCGAGCTCCGCGCGCTAGGGAGGGGAAACCACGAAACAGGTGAGAGGAAGATTGAATGGATCCGTCGGTGGAACAGTCGGCCTCTGCGATCTTCGGGGATGGACAGACCTCCCTTTAGTAAAACGTGGTTTAGTGAAAACGACCTGAGGCCCAAACCTGGCGGGCGCAGGCCTGGAAAATAACGGCCACGGCGCCCTCTCGAGAACCGAAAACGGACAATTCACTAATCGAGGTGTCACTGTTGGGGGTTCTGTCCACCCCCGAGATCTAGGAACCATGGTGCTGCTTTTGGTGTGCAACCTCGAATGCACCCCTTTCGTGTTCGGCTGGCACCGACCAAGAGTTCCACACGGGCCTCCGAAAGTCTGACTTCATACCGTGCTTTCTTCTTTGAATACCGCCTCGTCTACGCGAGCTGCGGGGCCCGCAGGCAGTCCCAATGACCCTCGGGAGGTGCGCTGTGGCGCCAACGTGCGCCTGTAACCGAAGCCCCTCATCACGGCGCCAGGCGGCGCGACTATGACCGACAGGCTGCGCGCTGCCGGTGGAGCTGAACGAGGTGACACACACACACACACACTCTTTGGCGTCGCGGCCCTGGGCGCGGCGACAGCCCAGGGAAGGTCGAAAAGCAGCAACCGCGCTTGCGCGTCTAAGTCCGCCCGAGCCCTAAGAGACCACTAAGGTCCTGCAGCGGCACACACACACACACACACACTGGGCTCACACACGTCCCGAGCTTGGAAGCTTCTGGGGTGTCTGCGCTGGATGGACACCGAGAAAATGGGTCAAGAGTGGGGGGTACAGGTAATGGCAAATCCGCTTAAATCCTGCCCCTGGACCCCTCCTGGGGTGTCGAAGCTGACAATTCGTTCGAGCCGCGTCTGGCCGTGTCAACGAGGGAGGCCCCTTCCGTTTCCATCTCTGCTGACCGGAACCAGTGCTGACCTCGCGTAGGAGATCGACCACAGAATTGATGTACCCCAGAATCTCTGTTTCGACGAATCTGGAGACACCTCTCTTAGGCGCTTGTAGTGAGTTCGCCCAAAAAGTAAGAAGAACGGCAAAAACATAAACCGTTGGCGCTCTGCGCGATGTCTTGCATCCGCGCTGGGCCCCCCTCCCCGGCACGCGGCGCCGGAGGCGCCGCCATGGGAGGGGGGGGGCCAGCGCGGATCCAAGAAATACGCGCAGAGCGCCGAAAGTTATGGTTATGGCGTTTTTTCTCCCCTTCGAGTCGACGAGTGAAACCATGTGGGGAGAAAACAATGTTGCAGACGATCCCTTCCTCGACCATTGGTCTGACACACGCCCTGAGGATTCTTGCGGAACGCGCCTCGCCTCCAAGTGCTCCGCGGGGCCCCGCGCGCCGCCAACGGCAGAGAGGCGCACCCCTCACGCGCCGCCGGTGCCCCTCGGGCGCCCGCCCTGCTGCGGGAAGCGCTTCTGGACGTTCGCCTTCCGGGGGCGGACGACGACGACGACGACGACGACGACGACGACGACGACGACGACGACGACGACGACAAAGACGACGACGACGACGACCACGACGACAACGACGACGACGACGACGACGACGACGACGACGACGACGACGACGACGACGACGACGACGGCGGCCCTCGACGACGGCGACGCTGCGCGGGCCTACGGAACTGAAGGCTACGGCTGCGGCTCCGCGCGCGCGGCGCCAGGAAGCGCGGCGGAGGGGACGCGGCGGAGGCGGCGAGCCGCGGAGGGGGCGCCGAGGCGGGAGGCCTCCCGGATGGAGGCCTCCTGGATGGGGTCGGAGGATCGCGCCGCATGGCGGAGACACCGCCGATGCATCGCCAATGCGTCGGCGATGCATCGGCGGCATCGGCGATGCATCCGCGGCGCCAGCGTGGAGGAACTCGGGCTCCACATCGAGCGGCATCGCCGATGCATCGACGATACGGCGCGATCCTCCGACCCCAGCTGCTCGGACCCCCTCTGGCAGGCCCAGAGAGGCGCCGAGGCGGCTGACGAGAGTGGAGGGGGGGGGGGGGGGACAAGTGCTGGCGGCGCGCGCACGAGCAGAGAAAAGGAGGGAAGAGGCTGCCGAGGAGGCGGAGATCCGACGCTCCACAAAAACTGGAGCGGCGGGACTTGGGCAGTTTTCGGCCTCCTGGGGCCCTAGCCGGGCCTCGGGAGCGTCAGAAAACGAATCAGGACGAAAAACCGGCCCTGGGGAAGTGGTCTGGACCTCCAGGGCCCACGCATCGAAAGAATTGGAGCAGCCGATTGTCTGGGGAGGCCGCTTCGTAGAGAAGGCGCCGGGCCACACATCTACAGACCAGGCCCGAAGCGGGGGCGCTTCAAAGATGGCAATACCTGTGTCGACATGGGCGCTGGTTCTCACGCCACCTACGAAGACTATGACCAACAACCACCAGCAATTTGCACGACGGGCGGTCTCCCTCAAGAAGTGGAGAGGGGCGGCCCCAGAACTACTCCGCATGCTTCTCATGGGGCATCAGGCAGACGTGCGGTACCACCTGTGCCTGCGATCCCTGCAACTATTCCGATGCCGGTTGTGCAGGCAGGGCCAAGATGCCCTCGCATTCTGGGAGCGCGCTGTCACGAATGCGCAAACGAAGGGACCGATCATGGCTTACAAAGCTCACCTGGCTACCATTGGTGCGCAGCAGGACTACAACTGGGAGTGGAAGGGACCTCAGGGAAGCTTCCGGCTCACCGACAGGACGGGCAAGCAGCTACACGAGCTTCGCCTGATCCTCCGATCTACCGAATGGTCCGTGCTACAGAACAGGACTCGCCGGGAGAGCCCACTGGCGGCGGGCGTTTCTTTCCCGACCGCTGCACTGCGGACCGACCGCCCAGGAGGCACTACGTACCACTCCTGATTTGGCTTCACACATGACCGCAGTACTGTGTGGGTGTGCTGTGTCAGACGCCCTCCTGCAATCCCACACAACAGGGGAGGTTTCGAATACTTGCAACCACTGCGGCAGGCCACACAAGCCCACGCTCGAGCACCACTACTGGGAATGTTCTGCCAATGACGACCTACGCCGGGACGTCCGTGTGCCGACTGCTGGCCTTACACGCCGGCTAGGCTGCCCCACAACGGAGATCACCAAGAAGGATGCAATTACGACTTGGCTACCAATGGTGTACGCCATGGCCAGAATACGGCAACGGGTGCTACACGCTCATTTTGCCACGACACATGAATGGGGGGGCCGCATGCGAAGGAACACGGTCCTACAACCCGGGAGGGAAAATCCATGACCACAACGGGGATCACAACAATTAACGGGACCACAACCGTCGGGGACACACATTCTTGACGTGATTTTGGAATTGCATGTGTTGCGATGCATTACTACTGTTTCGCAGGGAGGGACCGCTCCCCAACAACCGTCGCCGAGGTACTCCCGCGTGGCGCTGTTCGACAAGCGCTTCCGGCTCTACCCCCAGGGGCGCTTCCAAGAAACTTTCCCCCCTCCCCCTACTCCCCCTTTTGCGCGTGGCTGAAAATGAAGGGTCTGCGGTTGGCGTTGGAAAGGTAGCGTGCAACACGGATCTCCGAAAAGCACGCCATCCCTGCGAGGCGCCCCCCCCGCAGGGGCACGCTCTCTCCCTTGCCAAGGCCTCGTCGGTGCACGACATCCCCGAGATCCCCCCCCCCCTGCCGGGGCCTCGCCGGTGCACGACATATCCCCAAGATCCCCAGGATGGGGGCAGCGCGAAACGAGCGCGCCGGCGGCGCCACGTCGCACGCTATCCTTCCAACGCCAACAGTAGCGGCTATCGACCAGCCGCACGCGGCACCCGCCCGACCCGAGCCTTGAGGCGCTGCTGCAGGAGCCGCTGCATGGCGATGTTCGCGTTCCGCTCCTCTCGCGCGTCCGCCTCCCGCCTGTCGGGCGGACGTCAGACTGCTCTGTGTTTCTTAATTGGCGTGGGGGGGTACCCCCCCGACGGGGGTCAACCTCGCCTCGTCGTCGCGCCGCGACGGGGGTCGGAGCGCCTTCGGCGCGCGGTGGCTGCCCGCGACGAGGGTCGATGTGAGGCTGTCGGCAGGGGTGACGCCCCCCCAACGCTTATTGAGAAACTCGGAGTAAGGTTTCGGTTTGGGGGACTCGAGCAAGACCTGACGGGACCGTCAGGGAAACGATAAGGCCCAGTCTGAAAGTCGGACCAGCCAAGTCATGCCTGATCGTCCAGACATCTTAAGGGCTCCCAACTTCGCGCTTCGCGCTGCGCGAAGCGCGAAGTGCGAATAACTTCGCCCTCTCGCGCCGCCTCCCAGGGGAGAAGAGGAGGACGAGGAGGAATCGGAGCCGAACCGCGAAGCGCGAAGCGCGAATAACTTCGCGCCCTCAAGGGCGCCCTTGCATCTCCTGCAGACTGGACCAGCTAAAGTCATGCCAAGATCGTCAAAAAGGCGACGGCAAACCTCGGAGCAGGGCGAGTTGAGCCAGCGGCAGCTCAAGCCCTCCTGGGGTCCACATGCATCAGTTTCCCGAGCTCCGTCCAGCCGTGGCGACGAGGGCCCCTCGGAGACCAACCGCAGCTGTCTCACCTCGCCCGCCCCTGCACCATTCCGGGCGGGACCGCCAAAAAAGGCGGCGGCAGACACCAGCTCCGGCGAACCCGAGCCTTCGAGTAGGGGATCGACTACAGAATCGATGCACCCCAGGACTGGCTTGTGGGCCGAGCCCATGCGCAGTGCGTGGAAGGCCCGTCGATCTACGAGCAGCCCACTGACGGCTCCACGAGACAGTCAATCCTGGTCAATCCTGGGGTAAATCTGAACTCAGTGGCCGATCCCCCACCCGAAGCTTCAAGTCGGGCCTGTCCCCCTACAGGGGGATTTTCGACGAGAAATAAGAATACCCCAAAAATAATCAAAAAAAATCCAAAAATAGCCTGGGGACTATTTGTTGCGTATTTGTTGGACCTTTTTGAGGTATTTTTGGGGTACTTCTTGTTTTTCGCCGAAAATCCCCCTGTAGGGGGACACGCCCGACTGGACCGAAGCGTTACGTCGCCCCGATCCTGGGCCGCTGGAGCCACGCAGGCGCCGCGCCCTCGCCCCCCGCGCCGCCGCCGCTTGGGTCGGCGAGCTCCCCGAGCACGGGGGACGCCGCGGGCGCGGCGGGCCCGGGCCTCAGCAGGTCGCTCAGGTTCTCGATGCGAGCCTCGGGTAACTCTAAGTCCGGCGTGTCCCCCTACAGGGGGATCTCCGACGAAAAACAAAATATACCCAAAAAATAACCAAAAAATTGTCCAAAAATAGTCAGGGGACTATTTTTTGAGTATCTGTTGGACCTTTTTGGATCCTTTTTGGAATCTTTTCAAATTTTTCGCCGAAAATCCCACTGTAGGGGGACACGCCCGATATAAGAGTAACTGGATGCGTCGGCGGCGAGCGAGGGGGAGGAGTGAGAATGGGGAAGGCCTTCTCAGAAGGCGGCGGGGCTGCTCAGAAGCCCTCGCAGCTTCGGAGGAGTGCTGTCGTGTCTTCGGGGGAGGCTCGGAAAACTTCTCAGAAGACGGGGGGCCTTCCAAGACTTCTGAGATCTTACTTCCCCCTCGATCGCCGCCGACTTCGGGCGAGGATGAATCAGGTATCTCTGAGACCCGACGGCTCTGGAGGATGCATCCGGCGCCGCGGCCGTCTCAGAGCGTCCCCTAAGGCTCTGGGGGGCGCTCCAGAACGCTCTGTGGAACGGCCTTGCCCTCGTCCTGGCCCCCACCGGCGGGAGAGCAGAACGCTGGACGAGCATGCACTTTTCGGAGGTCCGCCCGGGGAGTCCGCCGGGCTGTCCCCGGTCGGCGCCGGAGGCGCCGCCATGGGAGAGCCCAGCGCCGACCCGAGAGGTCCGCGGAACCCTCCGAGAGCTCATGCCTGCGCAGTTCTGCGAGGCGGGGGCTGATCCGCAGCCACGGCCTGGGGAGCTGCCCTCCTGGGACCCCTGCGGGCGGCAGGTGCGGGCACGTCTCGGCGTTGCGAGGCGGTGGCTTCTGATCCGTAGCCACAGCCCGGGGGACGGACCTCCCGGGCCCCCTGCGGGCGGTAGATACAGACACGTTCCGGCCCCAGGGGGGCCGAATAGGTACGTACCAAATGCCCGCCGAGGTCCCCGAAGATCGACCTCCTAGGCAAAGACTTTGCACCGGGAAGACGTAAGACTTGGGAGATTCGTGCTGGCCCGACGGGGCCGTCAAGAGAAGGACGGGACCCAGTCTTATGTTGATCCCATCGTACTGAAGGACCACATCCCAGAAACAATTTCGAGCACCCAGAAAATATCTAAACAATGTCGAACGAGTATCGCCTCCCAGGGCCCGACACTTGAAAAAACTCCGGCTTCGGTACTTTCTTGGTGCTCTAAACTCTTCCTTATCATCGAGGCTACAGTAAAGTAGGTTGGAACACCATAAACCCAGTCTGAAACTTGGCGGGAGCTCCCGCTGTAAACATCCCACGGAAAAAGTGGACCGTCAAGATCCGGGACGGACCATCTCAGAGGCGGCGGCAGACCCGAATTCCCGCGAATTCGAGCCTTACCTGTCCCCGAATGGATACGTCCCCGCCTCGGAAGTTTCACGTAGCCTCGTCTATATCAGGATGGTGAAGTGTCCGAAACTGTGCCCGACATCTTCACGAGCGTGACCGAAACGGGCGCCCGAGTTCGTCCGAGCGCGCCTGGGTGTGACCAAACTGCTCGGCCCGAAACCAGCATGGATGTTCAATCTCGGCCACGCTCTCGAATGCACTGCGCTCCTAGGTCACAACCTCGGACACGTTTTCCGCCACCGACGTACGGCAGGTTCGTGGCGTGCCGACCCCAGCGTTGGTTTTTGACACCGCAGGGATCGTTCAACCTTGAACGATCGGCCGCTGCCGCAACTTCCGATCGTTCAACATCGATCGATTCTGGGCCGCCGGCGGCGTTCAACCTTGAACGCCCGCGCTGGGGTCGCCGCTGGTCGACACGACGCAAACCTACCGTATTTTGGTCACATATCTTTTTGGCTGGTAGGTGCCGGGCGCCGTTGAGCATCGTTCAGCCGGGCCGCGGCACGTCACAGCTGAAGCGAACTGACGCGGTGGCTTACGGCGGGCCGCCCGCGCGGCGCGTCACATTTGAAGCGAGGGCACTCACGCGCGACCAGCCAGCCAGGGGGGGGCACGAGCCGATCGCGGATCGACCGGGCTCGAGGAGCAGGAGGTGGAGGGAGGAGGAGGAGGAGGAGCAGGAGGAGGAGCTGCACGCGCGACCTTACGCGGGCAGCTTACGAGCCAATGTCTGCGCAGACGACGCCATCTTTTTTGCGTCGCTCGAGTGGCACCTCCACAGAGCACAGGTTCACCGACCCAGAGGACAAGAAATCGTCAAAACGTAACTGACAAAAATCAGCAGGGCACGAACATTCGTCGCCATGATATGCTTAAACCATGATTGAATGTTCCTCCTGCAGAGGGACATACCCGACTTAAGGATGGGGGTCGGCTCTCGCTCAATGGCAGAAGGGACGCCGCGCTAGGCCGACGGCCCCAGCGGCATGCACCCTCTGGAGATGCATGCCGCTGCCTGCTCGGCTCCCAGAGCTGGCCCGTGCGTTGACAGGCCTGCTCGCTCCCGCAGGCAGCTCAGTCGGAATCGCCCGAACGCTACAGTCGGCCCGTATCGCAAGGATGCGCGATAAGGATGCGAGGGCCCAGGACTCCCATTTCGAAGCTTTTCGAGCGGGGCGCGGCCAACGGAAGTTGCCAAGGATGGGCCGAGGAGAGAAGGATGCAAGGGGTACCCTTGGAAGGGCTGCCTGCCCATCCTTCCTGTGCGTGCGGGTTGACTGCGCTGAGCCGTGAGACGTTTGCTCGCCTCCGAGGCCTGCCGCAGCCTACCCAGGCGCGGTGGCAGGCGCCGCGTCGCCGGAGCGGCCTGCACGGTGCCGTCGGCGCGCGGCGGCGCGCGGCCAGGCGGCCCTGCCGGCGCCTGGGCCGCCGCCCCCGCCGCCGGCAGCTTCGGGAACTTCACGCTCCCGCCCAGGATGAAGTGGCTGTCCTTCGTAGGCAAGCGCCTTCCACTGCTCGCAAAAAGCAACTAGTTACTCGCAGATGGCCTGGATATCCGCCGAGGGGGGTCTGCTTGGCGGACGTCTGCAAGTGGGCGCTTTTTGCGAGCAATGGAACGCGCTCGGCGACTTCGGGCGAGGCCAGGACGGGGGCAGGAGCGGACCGGGATCCAGCGGGGACCCCTGGGATTAAGTCGGGCCTGTCCCTCTACAGGGGGGATATTCAAAAATCGCTCAAAAATGCTCTGGGAACGTTTTTTTCCAGTATGGCTTGACCATTTGGGGGCATTTGGGGGGGGGTATCTTTTGTTTTTCGTCCTGAATCCCCCCGTAGGGGGACAGGCCCGACTTAACCCTGGGGGGTCGGGGCGCCGGGGCCGCTCCAGAGCGCCCCGCGGGAGGGCCCCGAGAGCGCTCTCTGCGGCGTCTCCCGGCCCCGGGGCCGTCCTGCTGCAGGCCCGCGGGCTCGGAGCCGGAGGCGCTGCTGTGCTCGGCCTGCGAGCACTCCGCCTGGATCGCCTCGATGTCCACCCCGGGGGCGGCCGCGCCCAGGGGGTCGTCGTCCCCCGCCCGCGCCAGGAGCGGCTTGCGGAAGGTGGACACGAACGCCTCGTCCTGTGGCAGCGGCCGCCCCTGGCGGAACTCCACGGCGCTCTCCGCCTCCACGGTGACCTGCACCTACGTGCGGCGCGGGCGAGGGGGCGGCGCGGGTGGGGGGGCGGCCTTCTTCGGAGCGCCTGGGGGCTCGTAAGAAAGCGTCTCGAAGCCGGGAGGGCCCCCAAGACGCCCCATGCCTTCTTCGAAGCACTCCAGGCCTCGTGGACGGCCGCCCCCCTTCGCGCAGCCCCCGTGGGCCCTCACCCAGACCTTGTCCAGGTGGCGCGGGTCCCCGAGCCTCCGAAAGTCCACCGAAGGCTCCAGCACCCCGATCGGCCGCGGCGGCGGTCGCGCCGCTGCCCTGCGGCTCCACTCCGCGAAGCGGGCGTCCTCCTCGACCAGCCACCCCGGGGGGAGCTGTGCTCCCGACCCCCTCGAGGGAACGAGCCATGTCGACGACCTTTCGCGAGGGATGTCGAAACTGATGAGCCGATGGCTCCCCCCGCCAGGGGGGCATGGACCACAGCTCCCCCCTGTGGGCGACGAACAGCAACGGGTCTTATGCAGGACGGCACAGCGACCTTACGCAGTGGTCTACGCGGGACACCAGCGCGGCGCGCCGCACTGGAAACGAGGGCGCTTGCGCGCCACCTTGCGCAGCCAGCTCGCGCGTGAACGTCGGCGCCGCCGAACCCGCTCTTCTGCACCGCTCACTTGTGGCTGGCCTGCCTCGCTCACGCCGCCCGGTGCTGGCGCGGACGGCGCAACGGCGCGCTGGCGCTCGCCGCTCTCGCCCGCGAGGGCCGTTGCCGCCAGGCGCTCCGCCGCCAGCAGCGACTCCTCGGTGTCGTGGTCGCGGTCCAGGAAGCCAAACGGCGGCGAGTCCAGCTCGACGATGGCCGGGGGGCGCCAGCTACGCACAGCTGCACTGGCCACTGGACAGGCCCGCCTCCCCGGCCCAGGAGCGGTACAGGAGCCATTGCAGCATGGGGAAACGGGTCCCGAGGGAAACGGGTCCTGGACCCATGGGGCCTTACCCCAGGACGAGATCGTCATCCCGAGTCGGATTCTGACAGTCCCGGGGCCCGTGGAGGGCCCCGGGAGCCCGACCACGGCGAACAACCTCAGGGCCCGCTTCCCCGTGGCGAGCCCTGGGACGGGCCCACCCCCGGCCCAGGATCGGCACAAGAGCAACTGCAGCCTTCCTTCTGTAGAAAGACAAAAACGGCATAAACACAAACTTTGGACGGTCCGCACGGCTGTCTTGGATCTGCGCTGGGACCCCGTGCCCTGGCGCGCGGCCTCCGGCCCCGCCAGGGGGGTCACAGCGCGGATCCAAGAAGTCCACGCGGAGCGCCAAAAGTTCATGCTTACGCCGTCCCCCAAGGCAAACTGCAACACAATCAAGGAACACCCGGGCCCGCCCCAACGAAACGGGTCCCTTCTTCAGCGCCCCGACTGTGCAGCCTCCGGGCCTGGAGCGAGGCCCAAGGTCGACCCGCCCAGAGAGCCGAAAAGCACGGCGGCGGTCCCCGCGGGGCAGGCCGAGGGGCAGGCCGTGCTCAGACCGAGTAGCTCACTTCGGCCTCCTCCTTTCCTCCTCCTCCTCCTCCTCCTCCTCCTCCTCCTCCTCCTCCTCCTCCTCCTCCTCCTCCTCCTCATCCTCCTCCTCCTCCTCCTCCTCCTCCTCCTCCTCCTCCTCCTCCTCCTCCTCCTCCTCCTCCTCCTCCTCCTCCTCTCCCCTCCTCCTCCTCCTCCTCCTCCTCCTCCTCCCCTCCTCCTCCTCCTCCTCCTCCTCCTCCTCCTCCTCCTCGGGAGGCCAGTGCAGGTGCACAGCGGACGCCCTCCAAGATGGCTCCCTCGTCGTCCTCGGTGGGCTCTCCTGGCGCCTCGGCGGCGCCCTCGGGCCTGGCGGCCGCGCTGTCGCGATCGGGCGGGGGCACGATGGCCTCCTGCCCGCGCGCCAGCAGCCGGCCAGGCAGCCTCGCGGGCGGCAGCGAGCCGCCAGAGCGGCCGAGGGGGCCGTCGAAGGGGATCCTCTGAAGGAACGGCAGTTCTGCCTCCGAGGAGGATGTGAGGATGCCGACGCCGCTGCCCCTCCCTCGACGCCACGGCCGGGGTCGCCTCGAAATCCTAGCCAGGGCGCACCCCTGGGGAGGCCCCGGGAGCAGCGGTGGGGGAGGGGGGCATCTGCTTGCTCCTTCCTCCTCCTCCTCCTCCTCCTCCTCCTCCTCCTCTCCTCCTCCTCCTCCTCCTCCTCCTCCTCCTCCTCCTCCTCCTCCTCCTGCTCCTCCTGCTCCTCCGCTCCTCCTGCTCCTCCTCTCCTCCTGCTCCTCCTCCTCCTCCTCCTCCTCCTCCTCCTCCTCCTCCTCCTCCTCCTCCTCCTCCTCCTCCTCCTCCTCCTCCTCCTCCTCCTCCTCCTCCTCCTCCTCCTCCTCTCCTCCTCCTCCTCCTCCTCCTCCTCCTCCTCCTCCTCCTCCTCCTCCTCCTCCTCCTCCTCCTCCTCCTCCTCCTCCTAGGGCGCTCGGCCTGCCCCTGGGCGTCGCGCTGCCAGAGCTCCTCGTGGCGGCGCGCAGGAGGGGGGGAGGGCGGGTGGGCGGCCTTCCGAGAAGGCGCGGGGGGGGGACTGCGAGAGGGCAGGTCCTCGAAAGAGAGGGTTAGAGGAGAGCAAGAAATCCACCCCGATAATCCGCCGGCCCCCTTGTGGGGCCACCAGGCTGCGAGGCCCGTGATTCGCAGTTTCCTGTACCAGTTGTAGTTTCTAGTTTCCAGTGTTACAGTTCTGCTTCTTGCTGGTTACTGTAACTAGTTGACTTCTTGCTGGTTACTGTAACTAGTTGATTGACCGCGCGAGGGGGGGGGAGGCCCA
Source organism: Prorocentrum cordatum (assembly GCA_963575745.1). NCBI lineage: Eukaryota > Dinophyceae > Prorocentrales > Prorocentraceae > Prorocentrum > Prorocentrum cordatum. The sequence continues at coordinate 85,795 of CAUYUJ010022391.1, forward strand.
AACAAGACTTTTAGCACCCCCTGGGCGCGTTGTCTGAATTGCTGGGGGGGCTCGAAATCGACACCCCTCACGCAGATCCGCGGGGTCAGGGTCCAAAAACACAAGGGATTTGCCACATTTCTGAAATTCGGTGCCACCCCTCACGCAGATCCGCGGGGTCAGGGTCCAAAAACACAGGGATTTGCCACATTTCTGAAATTCGGTGCCACCCCTCACGCAGATCCGCGGGGTCAGGGTCCAAAAACACAAGGGATTTGCCACATTTCTGAAATTCGGTGCCACCCCTCACGCAGATCCGCGGGGTCAGGGTCCAAAAACACATGGGATTTGCCACATTTCTGAAATTCGGTGCCACCCCTCACGCAGATCCGCGGGGTCAGGGTCCAAAAACACATGGGATTTGCCACATTTCTGAAATTCGGTGCCACCCCTCACGCAGATCCGCGGGGTCAGGGTCCAAAAACACAAGGATTTGCCACATTTCTGAAATTCGGTGCCACCCCTTACGCAGATCCGCGGGGTCAGGGTCCAAAAACACAGGGGATTTGCCACATTTCTGAAATTCGGTGCCACCCTTCGCGCACATCCATCGCAAGGCGTGGTAACCCAAACTGCGAGAACTCCCTCGGCCCTTTAATCGCAAGGTGTGGTAACCAAGCCCGTAAACCATACACGTCTTACCAATCGCCAGGTGTGGTAACCCCTCTTGTGATCAGTTGGTTTTGCTGATTGCGAATCGGCTTCGCATGAAGTTTCGATACTGCTTCACGACAGCGCCAAGGCCTCATGACTTAGCTCTTCCATGGCCCATTCTCCGAGAGAGGGGGCCGGCGGCAGGGGGCGAAGCCCTTACGGATAACCACCACGACACGCGAAGCCGTTTAGTAAACGCGCCCAAAGAAGGATTCGAACAGGGCAGGGCTGATTAGTAAACGCCAGGGCGGTCCAGGTGATGAGATCTCCCTTGAGATTAGGTCCGGCATGTCCTCCTACGCGTGGATGTTCGAAGAAAAATGATAAATAGTCCAGAAAATGCTCCAAGGCAGGTCCTCGGAGGCCGGGAGCGCGTTCCAAGAAGCTGCCGGCCTCCTCCGCAGGCCCCCCCCCGCCTTCTCGGGGAGCCGCCCCCCCTCCCAGCAGGTCCCCCGCCGTGCGCGCCGCGAGTCCTCGAGGAGGCGCGGGTCGATCTTCTTCGCCGGCCTGCCGCTGTGGTAGCGCTGGACTCCGTCCAGGCCCCGCGGGGGCAGAGACACGTACTGCAGCACCTCCTCTGGTACGTTCTCGGAGCCCTCCCCGAGCAAGTCCGTGACTACGTAGCCACCACGCAGGATGGAATCCTGCCCAGCCTCGGGCACGACGTCGATGTCCCCGCCCACCTGGTCGAGATCGATCCGGTGAGTGGCGCGCTCGTCGGTGACGGTGTAAATTCCAGCGCCGTCGCCGCTGAAGCGCACAACGGGGCGCTCCTTCGCCTTCGGAGGGAGGTGCTGGAAGCGCTCCGTCACCGGCAGGTCTTTGACGCCGTCGACCACGATGATGGGCCGCGCGCCGCCTGGGTCCTCCTGCCCGCTCTCCTGGTCGCCCCTGTGACCCCGGGCATCCATCGGCGCGGGGTCCAACAGGAGCGGGCCGGCGAGCTCGCCCGGCGTCGCGCCCTCCTCCATCCACTCGTCGGGCTCCTCCGTTGGGGCGCCACTGGGCGCCTCGGCGCTGGCGCTGTCGGCCCCGGCCAGCTTCTGCGCCTCTCTCAGCAGCGCGCGCTGCCGCTCCGTCATGCCAGGCCCGGGCACTGGCTTGAGCGTCTCGCGCATCCACTGCGGCAGGGACAGGGCCTTCTCCTCCAGGCGCTTCTGCCTCTTCTCCAGCTTGCGCCTGGCATCGCGCAGCAGCAGCTCCCGGGCTGTCTCCGGCTCGGCCACCTCGATGTCGGAGTGCAGGGGGCTGCCACTGTAGAAGGCATCGTCCTCGGCCATCAGCTGCCCCCCGACCGCCCGCAGGAGCACCTCCGCGCTTTCCAGGTTCTCGCGCGAAAAATAAAACGGGAAGGCGTCGGGGCGCTGCAGGTGCGCTCGCGAGTACTGCGACATGCCGAACAGCACGCGGCCGATGTGCTTGACGCCAGCCACTTCGTCGTCCTGCGCCGGTGCCTTGAAGAAGCGGCACCGCGAGCGCTTGCTGCAGCCCCTGCAGGTCTGGGTCTCGGTGAGCGAAAAGTGCTTACGCAGCGCCTTGGAAGCGAATATGATGCGCCTTGGCGCGGACTCGGGCACCTTGATCTTCGCCATCGTCCGATCAGGCACCGTGACAGGGCACTCCATCCGCGCGATGGACTCGATCGGGCTGGCGTCACCCTGGAGCCCCTCGGCTACCAGCTTCGCCAGCTCGACGTGCTCGGTCGCGTGGAACACCGCCCGGCGCACGTGGGCCCGGTTCGAGGTCGCGGTGCACCCGCAGGCCTTTTCCGCGAAGCCAAGGAACTGCTCGGCCCGTGGCCAGCGGGCCGGCCGTTGGGGCCCAGGGGCCAGCAGCAGCCAGACATGCCCGAACGGGGCAAATCACAGGGAACGGAGGGATGCGCTTCCTGGCGAGGCCTCTCGGGTGCAGCCCTCCGCAGCCTGGGCCGCGAACGCCACACGGTATGGCGATGCGCTCCGAGGCTGCTTCTCGCGATCACGCAGTGCGTCTCTGCACCCAGCTCACACCAGATCATCGTAATCGCTTGCCCTCCCCAAGACGACACACCCACTGATCGAGCCATTCTCGGAGAAGAATCAACCCTACAAACACAAACTTTTGGCGCTCCGCGCGGCTGTAGATATATACACAAAGGTGTGCATTTGTATGTAACCACCCCGTTCAGGGGACAACAAAGCTTGCACCCCACAGAATCCGCCACCTGCAGCGAATTAAGTTCCACCCTCCCCACCCCTACCCCCCAGAGCCAAGAAATGGCCAAACACCTCAGGACCCGTTTGGGCGCGTTCTTTTATTCGGCGCTTCGACATTGGGCGGAAGGGGGGGGGAGGGAGGGGGTCTGGCTCTGGACCTCTGCTTAGTGCGACTGTTTGCAGCCCTGGGTCCTATGAGGGGAGACTCTACCTGCTCGAAACAGGCGCACAAAACAGCCAAGATCTACTCCTTCGGGGGGGGGGAGGGGGGGGGGCCCGCGCCCATCGACAAAAGAGGGAAGGAAAAAAAACTGTCCCTTCAGGACCCGATTCCCACACGGCGAGGGGCGCGAGACCGCCCGCAGGACCTCCGCCCCCCTCGACCTCGGCGCGGCCTGCCGGCCGCGGCACATTGACGATCCCGAGCGCCGCCGCCTCTCGGGCTGGTCAAGAGCTGGGGGGGGAGCCGAGGGGTGCGGCCCTCGGGGCAGCAAGCGGAGCACAAGGTGAGCGTCCTCCTCCTCCTCCTCCTCCTCCTCCTCCTCCTCCTCCTCCTGCTCCTCCTCCTCCTCCTCCTCCTCCTCCTCCTCCTCCTCCTCCTCCTCCTCCTCCTCCTCCTCCTCCTACTCCTCCTACTCGGCATTTCGACATTGACATTGGGCGGCAGGGGAGAGAAGGGGGGGGATCTTGCTCCGGACCTCCGCTTCGCGCGACCGTTTGCAGCATGGCGTCCGTTATGGGGGGGGCCGCGGCCCCACATGCTCGAAGCAGCCGCCAGAAACAACCAAGGTCCACTCCATGGGGGGGGGGGGGATGGGGCGGGGGGCGGTGCGAGGGTCCGCGCCGATCGGCAAAACAATGAATATGAAAACGATCACAAGTGAGCGACGATCAAAAACGGGTCTTACGCGAGATGGCACAGTGACCTTACGCGGTGGCTTACATCTGAAGCGAGGGCACTTGGGCGCGACCTTGCGCGGGCAGCTTACGCGCCAGTGTCAGCGCAGACGACCCCGTCTTTTTCGCGTCGCTCAAGTGAAGCCTTGACTGAGTATCGCTTCAACGACCTAGAGGAACAAACCTCGGCACAAAAATAAATTTTCGGCGGTCCGCGCGGCCCACCAAAAGTTTATGTTTATGCCGTTGCTGGTTCTTCGACCCCTATACCGATGGGCGGGACTTGGACCCCACAGGCCGATTTGCCCTTCTGGATGGGAATATGGCTCGTTCCCTTCGGGTGTCGAGGGAGGTATGCCCAACAGGGGTGCTGCGATGGTGGGGGTCTGGATGGGGACGAGGATGGGGGTCGGGGTCGACTAATCGGTACTGATCCACCGTTCGAGGCCTCGTCCTCCAGAAGAAGAGGAACATGAAAACTGCGTACACCGAGACTTTCTGAGGTACGCGCGGCTCGGCGCTGGACCCCCCTCCCTGGAGCGCGGAAGGCGCGCCAGGGGCGGCGCCACGGGCGGCGCCAGAGGCGCCGCGAAGGCGCCCCGAGGCCGGGAAGCCGCGGAGGGCCCACAGAAACGCCCGAGCACCTCGAAGCTGGAAGCTCTCGAGCCTCGAGCCTCCGCCCCCCCCCCCCCGAATATTCGGGGGGGGGGAGGAGCAGGAGGAGGAGGAGGAGGAGGAGGAGGGCCCCTGCCCTCAGGGCCCCGCCCCTCGGCACCCCCTCTTTGAGCCGCCGACGCCTGCTGCTCGGCCTCCGTCAGCCGCGGCGGCAGCCTCAGCTGCCGCAGCACCGACCGCGTGCCCACCGCCGGGGCCCCCGCCATGGCATGCCGCAGCCGTCGCCGCCGCCCGCCGCGCCCGACGCCGCCGCCCGCCCACGACGCCGCCGCCCGCCACCGCGAAGGGCGCCGCCGACGGCCCTGCCGACGGCCTCGCCGACGGCCCCGCCGCCGACGACGGCGCGCCGCCGACGGCGCGCCGCCGACGGCGGCGCGGGGCGTACGGCGCGGAGGGTGTCGGCGGTGCGCGCGCAGCGATCCTGGCCAGGGCCCAGCCGACAGGGGGTGGGACATCTGCCCGTTCGCGCAGAGATTGTGGGGATGTCTCAGGTGGCCTGTCTGTGCTGCTGGTCAGACCTCACCCCTCTCAAACCGCAGTGCTTGTGGCGATGTAGCAGGCGTGACGCTTCAGCGCCCCAAAGGGATACCGCCAGGGGGTGGGACATTTCACCGTTCGCGGCCAGGTTGTGGGGACGTCTCAAGCGGTTTGCCTGTTTTGTGGCTCGGACGGCGGTTTCTAAACAGATTGTGAGGCCGTCTCGAGCCGGCTTCAGCACCCCAAAGAGGAGCCGCCAGGGTAGGACATCTGACCGTTCCTGCCCAGACTGTAGGGATCTCGCAGGCGGTTTGACTTGGACGCTGATGGTGTTTTCATAACAGATTGCGATGCTGTCTCGAGCGAGGCGCTGTTATCACACCCCGTGTGGCAAGATCGTGGCTATGTGTCGAGCAAGGCGCTCGATGTTGTAACTCCGACTCCTGTCCATTCTTTCAAGGCTCCATGATCACGTCGATGTGAGAAGTGCGGTCGCAAGGACGGAGGACGGAGGACGGAGGAGGGAGGGCGCAGCAAGAGGGAGCAGGCAGGAGGGAGAAAGATCAGGGAGGGGGTATGCACGCCGAGCAGAAAGAGACAGGAGAGGGGAGAGGGCCTGCTCACCGCCTGCCTGTCTGTGAGATGTCGTCGACGTCGCTGTCTCTCATCGTAGCCGCCACCGCCGCCGCCGTCGTCGTCGTCGTCGTCGTCGCCGCACACGTCGTCCACTCGGACACGCTCTCACATCCAGACAGTCTCGGCCAGACACTCACAGAGGGGCGAGGCAGGATCTGTGCTGCACATTTGTTCTGTTGTGGGGAGGAGATGGGAGCGGACACCGAACAATCCGCTGATCCTCAAGTGGGGCCTACAGTCGGGCCGCTGAAATAAGGAACGGTAGATGAGGAACGTAGCCATTTTCTTGGCCCCCAAAGCGTCAGCGTGCACGAGGAGGGCTAAAGGAACAACCACAGAGTGGCCGAAGGAACATCGAGCCCCTTTCGTGCCCAAACTGCTCCTTATTTCAGAGCCTCGACTGTACCATCGCAACCGAAGTGCTCTGGAAGAAAGGCAATGCACACATCTGGGGAATCCGCGCCGAAGCATCGTGATCAGAGTAAGGGGGCAAAACGGTCGTTAGGACCAGAGAACAAACGACACAACCCAACCCACGGCCCCGCGGACCTTAGCATATACCATGAATTCCAGCTTGGGCGTTTGCGTGGTATACGCCACGGCGCCCGATGGGGCGCGGCGCAAGAAGGAGAGCCGTAGGTGGGGTGATGTCGTGATTTTTTTGGTCGACGTTCACGGTCCCTTGGTGCGTGGCTGAAGTGTGGTTCCGCGATGCGCATTGTTATTGCGTTGTTGTTGTTGCTGCTGCTGTTGTTGTTGGTGGTGGTGGTGGTGGTGTTGTTGTTGGTATTGTTGTTGCTGCTGCTGTTGTTGGTGGTGTTTGTGTTAGTGTTGGTGTCGGTGTTGGTGTCGGTGTTGGTGTTGTTGTTGTCGTTGTCGTTGTTGTTGTTCTTGCTGTTGTTGGTCGTGTAGTTGTTTGCGGAAGTGTTGCTGCTGTTGCTGCTATTGTTGCTGTTCTTGCTGTTGTTGCTGTTGTTGCTGTTGTTGATGCTGCTGTTGATGCTGTTATTGTCGTCGTCGTCCCACTCGCGATCCGGCCCCCGACCCATCCGCGACCCGCTCGCGACCCACCCGCGACCCACCCGCGACCCGGCCGCGACCCACGGGCGACCCACCCGCGACCCACCCGTGACCCGCGCCCGCGCCCGCGACCCAACCCGCGACCCACCCCGCGCCCGCCAACCGCACTCTTCCCCGCACCTGCGGGGTCAAGGCCGCGCTGACGGCGTGCCTGGTGAACGGCGCGGTTGGGAATATTGTTTTTATGACACCGGGCTCACGCAAAAAAACATCAGGAAATCACGAAGCGCCGTTTCCTACATCTCAGATGCGCGAATGCATCGAACGAAAACGACACAGCGAGTTGTAGGGAAGCACGAACCACGCGTTCCCAGAGTTGGTTTGGCCACGAACCACTTCTCCTACTTCGCCGTTGGCTAAGACACCGTGAGCGCGTCCACCGGGGGTGGCCACGCGTCTTGTCTGACACGGTCCCGGGGTCCGGCGAGGGCCCCCGAGAAGCCGAGAGGCGCCGAGGCCCCTCCGCCGTGATCGCCTCCACGGCGCGAGGGGGCCTGGGCACGCCGATCCTGGGGCCCGGGATGGGCCTGGCGGCCTGGCCAGGGCCGGTGCGGGCGCACTGTCAAAGCGCAGAAGGGGGACGCGCGGTCCGGGTGCAAGGGCCTGGGAAGGCCATGCTGCCGCGCTGACCAGTGGAGGTGGCCAAGGACGGGCCGAAGGGGTAAGGTGGCAAGGATGGGCCGAAAGGGGAAAGTTGCCCATCCTTCCTGTGCGCTTTGACTGTGCAGTTGGTGCCCTCCGACGAGGCGGGCCTCGAGGGCTGCCCCTTTCCTGGGCAGCGCGCAAGGGCTGGGGCTCGAACCGATGCGGCTCCAGACCGACCCCCCCCGTCTCTACCAACCCACCCCTCCCCTTCCCTGATGATCCTTGTTTTCTTCCTCCTCTTCTTCCTCCTCTTGCTCCTCCTCCTTCTCCTCCACCTCCTGACTCCTTCGGCCACCTCCTCCTCATCATGATCATCATCCTCTGGCTCCTCTGGTTCCTCTGGCACCTTCTCCTCCTCCTCCTCCTCCTCGTCCTCCTCCTCCTCATCATCATCATCATCATCAGCATCATCATCATCACCAGCATCATCATCATAAGCATCATCATTACCATCATCATCACCACCACCACCATCATCATCATGGCCATCATCATCAGCACCATCATCATCATGGTCCTCATCATCATCAACATCGTCATTAGCAGCAGCATAACAATCCTCAACATCATCCTCATCATCATCATCCGCATCAGAATCATCATCAGTGTCCTCACAATCATCCACCTCATCAGCATCATCATCACCGTCATCATCATCATCATGACCATCATCATCAGCATGAGCACATCATCAGCATCATCCGCATCGTCATCATAATCATCATCAGCATCATCAGCATCGTATCATCATCATCCCCATCATCCGTATCATCAGCAGCAGAATCAGCATCATCATGATCAGCCTCATCAGCATCAGCATCATCAACACCATCATTATCGTCATCACCGTCATCACATCAGCATCCGCATCATCATCTGCACCAGCATCAGCATCAGCATCAGCATCAGCATCATTAGCACCATCATCAGCATCACCAACATCATCATCATCATCACCACCTCAACCGCCATCATCATCACCATCATCGTCATCCGAATCATCATCACCATCATCTTCAGCAGAAGCATCAGCATCGGCATCAGCAGCATCATCATCACGATCAGCAGCAGCATCATCATCAGCATCAGCATCGGCATCATCATCAGCATCATCATCACCTTCATCAGCATCAGCATCAGCGTCAGCAACAGAAGCAGCAGCACCGTCATCATCATAACCACCACCACCATCATCATCACCACCACCACCACAATCATCATCATCATCATCATCATCATCATCATCAGCATCATCATCATCATCATCATCATTGCCATCCTCCGTTATTCTCCTCCTCCTCCTCCTTCCTCATTATCTTCCTCCTCCTCCTCCATCTCCTCCTCCACTGGAGCCTCTGAGGCCCCTGCGGACGCAATCCCTCAGTGAAAGACTGGCCCGCGGAGTAAAATTAATGGACGGGGAAGGGGCGCCCCACACACTTCTTGGAGGTGGGATCTATGCCCTGGCGCATATACTTCAACGCCCCAGCCTTCCCCGTCCCAGCAGAGCGGAGGAAGCGCGCGGCCAAGTCCTTGACCTGCTCCCGCGCGTGGCACCCGCACTGCACGCAGAAAGACAAATCCGAGCCGACCACCCACATTCTATGAGCCCCGTGCGTCCTCGCAAGCACTCTCGGCTGGCCTGGACACTCGCTCTGGATGACCGCGCTTCGACGAGCGGCACTCGCTCCGCAAATTCTGCATCCCCACCTGCCGTCAGCTGTGTGCAGCAGGTGGCCTCGATCCCCCGTGGTGTGTTTTAGCACGCACAGGGGTTCCTCGCTTGCCATCTGGGTCTGCCTGGGGGGCCCTCGTAGCCCTCGGGGCCTTATCTACATCTGGAAACCCCAAGCTACTGAGACGCTTCAGAGAGCCTGCCAGGAGCCCCGCGAAATGCCTACCGAAGTTTTTGGCAGCCCGAACCCTCTGATCCAGCTGGGGACACACTGGGTGCTCTAGAGCCCCCAACTTCGCCTACTTGTCAGCCTGCCAGTTGCCAAGGTACCAGGAGCCCGAGCAGTCGTGATTTCTGAGCCACGCCCTACTCTTGTGCGACGGCATCCACTGAAGATTCACGTTTTCTGCACCTACGTCATTCAACTCCCAGAATATCAGTCGCCAGACTTCCCAATGAGGTTCTGAAGCTGTGCACATCTTCTCGGGGCCCTTCTGGAGACCTAACAGGAGGTTCTTGTGGTCCGTGATGATGGTCACCTTGGGCCCCATAAGACACAATGCCATGTAGAACGCGCAGTGCTCTGCCAAGCCCGTACTCTGCACAGGACCTGGCACTGGCCCGTAGGCGACCGCTGAAACTTGCTCGCTGCACTGCCTGAGAGAAACGACCGCCCATCCTGCCCTCGTCATCCACTCCGCATCTGGGTTCACTCCCGATCCGTCAATAAAAATCTCTTCTCCAAGGTAACCACAACCGAGGAGACCACGCTGAGGACATTCGTGTTCTTGCAAGGGCGGAGGCATGGCGTCTCTCACACTGTCTGCGACGCCATAGTCAACTAAACAATTCCCAGGGAACTCACGACCGATCGACACGACCTCATCACATCCTTGATCACGACGCCATGCCTCTAAGCCGTCGCATCCGTAAAGTCGGTGAGATATCGTGCCTGAGGGATGTCCGCACCACCTGCAGGCCGACGTCAAAGAATACCGCTCTTCGAAAATCTGTTGACTGCGTCCACAGCCCACCTGACATGTGCATTGAAACAAGATCAGCCAACCCTCCTTGGCCTCTGGCCCGAAGGACCTGCAGCTCTGCCTTGATAGGGCCCAAGAAGGGGGTCCCATTCCAGCTCGTATGTTTAGCCGCTTGCAGCTCCTGGTGCCTCTTGAGGCCCCTGTGGATGATCGCTTTGAGGGTCTTGATGCTAACCTTTTCGAGGTCCACCGCGAGCCCTTGAGGATCCACCCAAAGCTTGAAAGACCTGATTTGCCACCCAAGACGACGCAACGTCAATACTACAGCTCCCCCAGGGCCACACACTGCAGCCCATCCCAGATTGATCTTGGACAGGCCGGCCTCGAAGATGGTCTGCATAACGCCCTGAGGAGCCCAGCCCTCGTGGAGAGCCTGGAGCCACGTCGTAAAAGGCAAGGTGTTTATCAGGTGCGCTGGGTCGAGGTCGGGCGGATCATGCAACAGGTACTGCACCGCCCTGGACCTGCCCTTGGCCTTGCCGAAGAGGGCGAACGCCGACGCCGCTCGAAGGTTAGAGAGATCTGTATCATTCATACCACACACACTCTGACTCCGCACGAAGCCGACGCTAAGCCACCAGCTCGGAATACTCTTGAGAGCCCCCGCCTGTGGCGTCGGGGCGCTCGGAACCGATGAGACCTCTTGCGGAGGTTGTTCACACGGCCCTTCAGAGCTCTCCTGCCTTTCCTTGCCTGCTGGCTGAGGTCGTGCTCGAGGTTCTTGACACTCGAGCACACCTTAAAATTTAAACTCCTGAGGTTGGTGCCAAAATCCTGCGCCAATTTGCTGGACGACGCGACGATCTGGCACTTCTTCCTAAATACTGAGAACTGCATCTTGCGCAGTCGCTTGCAGAATGCTGGGAGTGCTCTAGACAGGGATTCCCTGACGAATTTCTCCGAACCCAATGCCGATATCGTAATATCGTCAACCATGGCATACAAGGATAACGATGGCCAATACGTCTGCATGTACACAAGTGAGTCATATAGTACAACTCGTAACATCGTCGTCGCGAACGAACAACCAGCGATAATCGAGCACGCGATCGTGGTGGCACTCGAAACCACCTCAAGGATCTTTACCATCCTCGGTCCTCCGTACACAATAATCAGCAGGCGCGCGCGGCGAAGACTAAACTTGTGCTTCTGGCAAGCGGCCCACAGCACTTCATGTGGGAGTGTTCGTACGCCTTCTCAAGATCGATCAGCCCTGAACATGAAAAAGCACCGAGGGAATTTGCCGCCTCTGCTTGGACCGCCTGCTTCCACACTGACTGCTCACATGACTTGCCTTTGGAGCCGTACACGCAGTCAAGGTGGTGCTCGCGCTCCCACTTCTTGGCCTCCGAGTGCCGAATGCGACCGAGCAGCCGCACGCACGTGGCCGAGATGCTGATCGGACGGTATCCACCGTCAGGTTTCTTCAAAAAAGCAATGAGCGCCAGGTCACACGGCTCTGGTATAATGAGATTCGCTTCCACAACCGATAAGAACTCAGCAAACACGCCCAGGCCTTGATCACTAAGTTGTTTCAAGTTCACTGGGTTCCAGCCGTCAATCCCGATCGCCGTGTTCTTCTTGAACACCTGAAGGGCCTCTCGAACCTGCGAAACCGCGGGCGCTGGAGGTGGCTCCCCGAGCGGCACGTTCAAGTCCTGGGCTCTTAACCTGGACGGTTCACCTTCACGCCACGTGTGCTTCCATTCCTCCAAGAGGGCCCCCACCGCGTCGACAGGCCCAGCTGGGGCCCCATCCAAACCAGCCCCATCAGGGACCCATCCCAGAGGTTCTTTCGTCCACCGAAACACTCCTCCTCCTCCTCCTTGTTTGAGATTTTGTTCCGCCCGCTGCCTCCACTGTTGAGTCCTTTTCGCCCTGGCGCTCGACTCTGCAGTATCTGCAATGGCCCGAACGGCCGCCAACGCGTCCTGCGACTCCTCGTGGGAGACGGCGGCGTGCAGCTGAAAACGTTGCCTACAACTCCCCCACTCCGGCATACTGCTGAGCACCTTTATGGGGGCCTCGAGCTTCCTAACCAAATCCTGAACTCCATCAGAATCCCAAGAATGCTCCTTCCCACGAAGATAAGACAGCCCCTCAAGCCAGACCAGATATCTCCTGAGCGCCCTGGACCCCAGACTGCCCCGTGGAAAAGGGCCCCGAGACGTGCTGCTGCAAAACTAGCTTCTCGACCACCTGGAACTTAGCACCCCCCCCCCCCCCCCCCACCCACCCGGCACTTAGCACGCCCAGCAGACTCGATGCCTAGCACGTCGCACAACTCCTGCCCCATTGTGTCACACATCTCCCCATAGAGCAACGATAGATCTGCGCTCGATGGCTGCAGTCGCAGCCGTTCAAACTTGCCCTCGAACTGGGCGCAGTCCTGCGGCGAAGGCGGTGGACCTGTGGGCTTCTCAAGCGGAAAAGGCTTTGGTAGCTTCAGCACCTTCTGAGTCCTCTGGCGTGCCGTCGCACCTAACCGAAGTGAAACTGGATAATGTGTCCTGTTACTGGAGTCTTCTCGCCTGACGCATGCCCGAACTTCCCCGACAAGATCGCGCGACACGACAAAGTAGTCAATGTCACGCCATTCTTTGCCTACTCGACATGTTGGCTTCCCCGAGTTGACTACCACGGCTCTAAGTTCCCCCAAGACAGGCATCTTCTGGACCTCCGAGGGCACGTCGTTCCAGTCAGCAGCTATCGCAAAGGGCCTCTGAGAACTATAGAGAAACTCCCCCAGCTGGTTTAGCAGTTGCTTCCCCTTAGCTCCTCGGGCCCCTTCTCCGCCAGGGAGATAAAGCGAACACATACAGAACCCTCCCCGCACACAACCATTGACCCAGACAATCGTTGAACGTGCATGGTGAAGGTGCCGTGCTCCTCCCACTGCCTCACTGACGCCTATGCGCTGACGAACTCCTACCGCCACTCCTGCCGAGACGCCCCCCCCGGTTCGTCTGGCCAGCAGGACTGAGACGTAGCTTCCAACCCTCGTCGGCCGCTGACTTCTCAGATAGTGAAACATTTGGCTTCAGGACCCTGCACTCCTGGATGCAAAGAACTGACGAACTCTTGAACATCTCATCGGTCAGGGCCGCGAGCGTGCATGACCACCCTGAAGTATTTACTGTGGTGATCTCCCACGACATACCAGCTGAGGAACTGCTTCGACTGGTACTCTTGGGCAGTGCCACTCTGCCCGTGCTAAACGCTCGAAGCTCCTGACGCTGGAGCCGCCGCACCTCCTTTGCCAGCACCTGGGCCCTTGCCACCACTGATTGGATGGTCGCCCACCAAGCGCCTCGCATGCTCGCGCAGCTCCTCCGACGACTTCGCCATGCCCTTGCCTGCCGCCTGCGCCGAAGCCGCGGCGCCTGGCTGCGCTGGCGGCACAACCGTGGTCGGCTGTGGGATGCCCACGGCAGCCGCCGCGCCCACGCCCTGCTGCGATGGCGGGGCCGAGCCTGCAGCATCCGTTGCCTCAGGCTCCTGGCGGCGCCGCTTCGGCTGCAATCTGGTCTTGAGCTCCTCATGCTCATTCTTATACTGCTCCGCTTTCTTCTTGAGGTCTCCAAACATCGCCTTCGCGAGGGTCTGGAACTGCTCCTTGAACTGTACCTCGCGCTTTCGCGCCTCCTCTTTGTCCGTCTCCTCAACGTCCACGAACTCCGCCAGGCCGAAGAGGTCCTCCCCGCACGAGAGACTCCACTCCTGCTTTCCCTCAAGCATGGCCTCCAGGCTGAGGGTCGGCGCCTGCGGGGCCGACGGCACGGGCGGCACGACGACGGCGTGCAGCTCCTTGATCGCTTCTTTGTAGATGCCCTCCTGCGTCTCGATCTGGTCCAAGAGCACGGCGACCTTCGCCCCCTGCTCCGTGACCTGCTGCTGAAGCTTCTCCAACTGGGCTGGCTTGGTGCCCAAGTCCGTCTCCAGCTGCTTGATGCACTTGTGCGCCTGATCCGCCCTGACTTGGGGGGGGGGGCACGTGCTGCTTATCTCTAATGGCCAGCACCTGCTGATAGTACTCAACCATCTGGGTGTTGTTGCTCTTCTCTCCGAGCTGGACCAGCTGTTGCAACTCAGACACCGTGAGCTCTGGTACAGGATCCGAACATGCCTGGGCGAGGCCTGGTTGAAGTGGCGGGCCATGTACACCAGCGCGACCACCCAGACCAGGAGGAGTGCCCAGATCTCTGCCCTTGCCCTTGGACTTCTTGGCCTTGCCCGTCTTCCAGTGCCGCTCACAATGCTTGCACCAGTGCTCGCTGGTCGGGGTCTTTCCGCACCCACAATGCTTGCATTTCCAGACAGACGCGTCATGCCAGCCTCCTGCCATCGTGCGTCTCTTCGGAAAATCTGCGAGCGCGCCGAAATCTTGATATGAGAGTGTGGCCCTCACCCTGGGCCAGGGCTTCTGATCGAGGGTCGTGCGGGTCCCTTGACCACCTTGAGCCCCAACCCCAGGGAAGGCGAAGGCCCCAGGCAACGGCTTGAGCCAAATGGCTACGGAATTAATATCCTCCTCCTCCTCCTTCTCCTCCTCCTCCTCCTCTTCGCCATCCCCACCCTCCTCCTCCTCACGTCCGCAATTACCCCTCTACCCCTCATCAGTCTCCTTACTGCTTCGTCCTCCGTCCTGCTCATCCTCATCATCGCATGCTGATGGGCCTGTGCCAATTCGCACCGTCGCCGCCGGTTGAACTGCTGTCACCAGCTCCGCGGCTACTGCGACTGCACTCGACGCCGCGCCGCCAACGGAAGGGAGTGGCGCGACGGGCCCCAGGTTCCAGGACATCGCGGGAGTGGCGCGAGGGGCCGCGCTGTATTTTCTGCTTGAGGGTCGAAGGGCTGAACAGAATACGGAAAAAACGTCGAGGTGGACCGAGGCGGGGAGGGCGGGAGGCCCCTGCACTCTTGGTACAGGCCGCCCCCCTCGCCGCCCACACGCCGCGCTGCCGACGCTGCCACTCTGAGGCGAGGCGTGGATTTATCCGTATCCACCGCCTGGGAACCGACGTCCCGGGCACCCAGCGGGCGGTGGATACGGATATGTCTGGGCCCCCGGGGAGCCCGAGTGTGTCCGTATCCACCGCCTGTGGAGGTCCGCGAAGGTGCAGCCCCCAGGCGGCGGTTCTGGATAAACCCCAGGCTCGGAGCTGAGGATCCTGCAGGTCCCCAGAGGCCCCCCCGCAGGAAGGCCCCCAGGAGAGGGCCCCCCGAAAGCCCGAGACGGGGCAGCCGTCCCACAACCTCGAGCCTCGATCCAGGCCCCCAGCCTGAGTCGGGCGTGTCCCCCGACAGGGGGATGTTGGACGAACAGTTAAAAAAATGTCGAAATGCGAATAAACAAAAAAAAAAAACGTCACCATACGATTGTTTCTACTATTTGTAAATACTCCTCTTGTAGAGTGACGTGCCCGACTTAATCCCAGCCTCGCGCCTCGATCCTCGATCCCAGGCCCCCGACCCTCGGTGAGGACGCGCAGAAGCATACCAGTACTCCATGTCCTCCTTGGAGGCGTGCGTCCGACCCGAACATCAAGTACAGTCGGAGCCTTGACCCAAGGAAACCTATATAAGGAACGAGGCCCCTTTTTTCCCATAAGTTAAAGCTTCGACTCCCCATGGCACACCTAAGGAAAACCCAAGGCAAACTGTAAAACAAGCAAGGAACACCGAGCCCGTCCCCAACGAAAAGGGTTCCGTCTTCACACCCCGACTGCACAACCATCGTGAGGCCAGAAAACGAACCCGCCACGACGCATACGCCATAAGATTTCTGGGTGCGCGCGTCGCCCCGGGGGGGGGGGGGGGCGACGCGCACACAGTATCAGCATTTTGGGGCGACGCCGATCGGTCGTCGATCACCGATCCGCGATCCAGGGCCGCCGATCCTCGAGAATCTGCGCTCCTCGGTCGCCGATCCTCGGAAACGCGGCGCTCGACCCTGGGCCCCCGATCGATCCCTCGACCACCGACCCCCCGCGCACCGCCGAGGGGAGGCAGGAGGGCCGCCGACGCGGGCGTTGGTTCCGGGCACCGCGCGGATCGCTCAGCCTATGCTCATCGCGGCTGGCCGACCTGGCGGGGCCCCAAGAATGTACACCACCACCACGTCGGTTCCTCCTCCCTCCTCCCTCCTCTACCCTCCTCTTCCTCTCCTCTGTCCTGGTAGAGGGAGGGGGTGAGGGAGGTGGTGGTGGTGGTGGCGTATACTTCTGGGCCCCGTAAGGTGGCGCGAGGGGGGGCGGCGTACTGAGAAGGCGCCAGAGGCTTCCGAGAAGGCTTCTCAGAAGCCGGGCGGGCCTCTGAGAAGCCCCCCCTGCCTGCTTAGAGCCCGCTTTCAATTCATTCGCCGCAGCGCCCGTGACTGGGCCCCGCTTCCCCCCTCCCCCCCGGGTCAAATCACGATTCGCGCTGGCGCCGTGTGGGAATCAGCCGTTCGTAAGCATTCCCAGACGGCTCCGGCACGAATCCTGACGTGGCTGGCCCCCTCCCCCCCTCCCTCCCCCGGTTACGCCCGTTGTCGCCACAGGATGAACAAGAAATGTCTCTTGTCATAAGCCCCGCCGCCTCTAGGAGGGCACCAACTATACACCAACACCGATCCTGGCCAGGATCACCCTGGGCCCAGGATCGGTGCATACGCCCTCCTGCCTGGGGCAAGAAGGCATATGCACCGATCCTGGGACCAGGATTGGACTGGCCAAGATCGGTGTTGGTGTGTGGTTGGTGCCCTCCGAGCCTTTGGAAGCCCACCTCCCTCGCGCCACCCCCCCCTGTGGGCGCCGCCAGCCGACGGCGCCGACCGCCCCACATCGGCCGACCCTCCGACCACGGGCCGCTGGCGACGCTCCAAGGGCTCCCAACTTCGCGCTCCGCGCTGCGCGAGAGCGCGAAGTGCGACGAACTTCGCGCTCTCGCGCCGCCTCCCAGGAGAGTCGATCTGGGTTGGCGCCAAAGACACGACCGAGTCGACGCGATTCGGATCCTCTAAAGGGGAAACTGGGACACACAAATAAATAGACACAAATAACCAGATTTCACATATTTTCCTATATTTTCTGGGTTTCTGTCTTCCCCCCACTTCCCATGTTTTCCCATATTTTCGGGGGAATCGACGATGAATTGTGTCTGTGTGTCTTTCCCCTTCTGATCCTCGGGATATCG
Organism: Prorocentrum cordatum; assembly: GCA_963575745.1. Classification (NCBI taxonomy): domain Eukaryota; class Dinophyceae; order Prorocentrales; family Prorocentraceae; genus Prorocentrum; species Prorocentrum cordatum. The sequence continues at coordinate 102,990 of CAUYUJ010022391.1, forward strand.
CGGTTGAACTGACGTCGAGGGAAAGAGGAAAAAGCGAAGGGGGGCGCCCGTCCGGTCGGGGGGGGAGGACGGCGAGGGCGTGGTCGGACGACAGCGGTGGCTGACACGGGGGGAGGTAGCCTTAAGCCGGGCCTGTCCCTCTACAGGGGGAATCTTCAAAATAGTAAAGAAATAGTCTGGGAACCATGTTTTCATTATTTTTGAATATGTTTGAAATATGTATTGGGTATTTTTCATGTTTCGTCCGAAATCCCTCTGTAGGGGAACATGCCCGACCTAAATGTAGCGAATCAGCTGGCGCATCTGATTTCTCCAGCGCCTCCCGGCGCCAGGGGCGCCAGCGCATCGAGGACAGCGCCCAGCGGCAGAGCCGAAACCAGCTGCTTGCAGCATGTTCCGTACCCCCCCCGGTCCCAGTACCCCCTTCCGCCCGACCCGACAAAGGGAGGTGCCAAGTATGAGGAAAATGTTGTCCCGTCGGGTCGCACTCACCCAGGTCAATGCAAACCCGGGTCAGTCAGGCTTTGCAGGATCCTGCAAAATCCCGCAGGATCCTGCACCCTGACCCAGGTCGGTGCAGCCCTGGCTCTGCAGGATCCTGCAAGATTGGGTGCTCTGGCCGAGCCCTGCTTGCATCGGCCCCCGTCCCCTGAGCCCCGATCCAGACGATTGGGGCCCCTGCTGGGCCTCTGGAGGAATGGAGGCCACTGGAGGCCTCCGGGGACCTCTCGGCGTTGGGATCGGGGAAGCGGAGCGTCAGCGAAGCCGCTGCGCGCAGACCGCCGACGGCGGCGAGGGCGAGGCCGCGACGCCGGAGGGAGGGGAAGCAGTGGAGGGAGGGCGGGAAGGAAGGCGACGAGGAGGGAGCCCTCCTCCCTCCTCCTCCTCCTCCTCCTCCTCCTCCTCCTCCTCCTCCTCCTCCTCCTCCTCCTCCTCCTCCTCCTCCTCCTCCTCCTCCTCCTCCTCCTCCTGCCCTGTGGCCCCCCTCCCCGTTTCCCGGCGCCCCTCCCCTTCCGTCCGGCCTGGAGTCCGCGGCGGGCGCGCGCGGCCACCTTTATCTCCCTCGCTCGCCTCGCGGCCGAGCGCACCCAGGGGGCCCGCGCAGAGTGGTCGGTTTTACCCACGCGACGGAGCGGAGGGCTCGGTGGGCGGAGCGCGGCGAGAAGGGGGGGGAGCGGGGGCGGGGCCCGCCCCCTCGGGACGTCGGCAGGCGCTCCATGCCTCCTGCTCCTGCTCCTGCTCCTGCCCGCTGCTCCTGCTCCTCCTCGCTCCCCGCATCATCCCTCTCGTCCTCGAACCGGGCTCTCACAACTTTGGCGCGTTACTTGCTTTAGCTTACATCCGGCTGGCGCTCTCGTAGTCCGACTGCCAGCTCGAATCGGTATCGTCTTGGTCATCATCATCATCATCATCATCATCATCATCATCATCATCACCACCACCACCACCATCATCATCATCATCATCATCATCATCATCATCATCATCATCCTCGTCGTCATCATCATCATCACCATCATCATCGTCGTCGTCATCATCATCATCAGCATCATCATCACCATCACCATCAGCATCATCATCAGCATCATCATCATCATCATCATCGTCAGCATCATCGTCAGCATCATCATCGTCATCGTCATCATCATCATCATCAGCACCAGCAGCTGCAGCATCATCACCATCATCATCATCATCAGCATCATCGTCATAATCTTCATCATCTTCATCATCTTCATCATCTTCATCATCTTCATCATCTTCATGAGCAGCAGCATCAGCATCATCATCCTCAGCATCATCATCAGCATCATCATCTGAATCCTCGTCATGAGCATCATCACCATCACCATCATCATCATCGTCAGCATCGTCATCAGCTTCATCAGCACAGCATGACCATCATCATCATCATCAGCAGCAGCAGCAACAACATCACCACCAGCATCATCATGATCAGAACTGTCATCAGCAGCAGCAGAAGCCGCAGCATCATCATCATCAATATCATCGCCATCATCACCATCAACATCACCATCATCATCATCAACACCATCATCCCCATCATCATCATCATCATCATCATCATCATCGTCATCATCAGCATCATCATCAGCATCATCAGCATCAGCATCATTATCATCATCATCCTAATAAGTCTCACCATAACCATCACCATCATCATCAATATCGTCATCATCAGCATCAGCATCATCATCATCGTCATGAGCATCATCACCATCACCATCACAATCAACATCACCAACACCATAATTGTCGTCACCATCACAATCACCATCAGCATCACCATCGTCAACAACAACTACATCGACGTCATCATCAGCGTCATCATCAGCGTCATCATCATCATCATCATCATCATCATCATCATCATCATCATCATCATCATCTTCATCATCATCATCGTCATCATCATTATCATCATCACCACCATCACCATCATCATCAGCAGCATCATCATCCTAATCAGCCTCCTGATCAACATCAGCCTCGTCGTCGTTGCCACTGCCACCACAACCACCACCATCATCACCACCACCACCACCACCATCATCATCATCATCATCACCACCACCACCACCATCATCATCATCATGATCATCAGCATCATCCTCGTCAGCAACATCATCATCATCATCATCATCATCATCATCATCATCATCATCATCATCACCATCACCAAGAACAGCATCATCATTATCATCCTCATCATCAGCATCAGCATCGTCGTCATCGTCATCCTCGTCATCATCATCATGATCATCAGCATCGTCAACATCATCATCAGCAGCATCATCATCATAATCAGAATCATCAGCATCTTCATCTTCATCACCATCATCATCAGCATCATCAGCGTCAGCATCTTGATCGTTGGCATCATCATATCATCATCTTCATCAGCAGCATCATCATCATCATCATCGTCAGCATCGTCATCTTCATCGTCATCGTCATCAGCATTATCATCGTCAGAAAGCTCGCTCCTCCTCATCATCTTCGCTTCTCCTACTCTTCTGCACGAATCATCGTTACTCGTAGTACCCTCTGTTTCCTACCAGATACGCCTCAGTGATCAAACATTCATCCTTCCCGTTCACGATTACCTTGCTCACCATTCCTCCTCCTCCTCAGCCTCATTCCCTCATTCCTCCTCCCTCTCTGCTGCTGGAGATCCTGCTCTCCCTGCCCCTCCTGCTCCTACTGATCCTCCTTGTACTGATGGTCATCGTCACCGTCACCACCATCGTCACCATCATCAGCCGCAGCAGCAGCCGCAGAGCAGCAGCATACTCATCATACGCAGCATCATCAGCAGCACCATCATCTGATTATTATCAACCACCCCGTCATCAGCAGCAGGGCCATCAGCATCGCCATCGTCAGCACCTCAATCCGTACGGGCATCTTCGTCGTTGTTGCCATTATCAATATCACCATCGGCATCGGCATCGTAGTCGCCACTGTCAAGATTATGATCACCGTATTCCTCAGCAGCATCGCCGTCGTTGACGCCGTGGTCGCCGCCGCCGGCTTGGCCATCGTCGCTGTCATCAGCAGAACTGCCTCCACCATCCTCATAATCATTGCTCCGCTCCCCCCCGCCGCCGCTCACCTCCCCTCGGCAGGGCCCCACCGCGCAGCGCACGGCCGCAGCCCACCCCCCCGCTTGCCAGGGGTCCCTGCTGAGCCCACTCGGCGCCTGAGCCCGCTCTGCCGCTGGCCGGGCTCACAGACTCGCGGGGGGCAGCACGTAGCGACACCGCGGCTCCCCCAGACCTCTGTTGGGGAGCCCTCTGAAAAGGACTTCGGGGAGAACCCTGCCGTGGCGAAGGGCGCTCTTCCGGACGAGCAGCGGCATCGGCATCCGTTACATGAGCAGGGACCGACCGTCCCGGCATTCCTCTACGCCTTCCACGACATGTCCCTAGAAACAAAGACAAATGTGCTAACACATACTCGTTGAGCATATTAAAAACTCAAGACCGTCTCAGACAGACATGTTCGAAGAACGTTCCACGCAGACCACAAGTGGTTATTGGAACATTATTCGGTAGGCCTATTAGAAAGCCAGCTTCGCCACTGCTTGAAAGCCTGCCCCCTCCTCCCCCCTTCACGGGCGCCCGCGCCCGACGAGCCCGCCCAGCCACGCGCTCGCGCCGCGCCGCGCCGCGCGACGTACCCGCAACTAAGAAAAACATCAAAAAAAGGCCTCGCCTCCGCGCCCCACGCGGCGGCGAGGCGCACCCCAGCGAGGCGGCTCGAAACGCGGGGGTGCCGCGCCATCGATAGTGCATGCACCGAGAGGAGGAGGAGGAGGAGGAGGAGGAGGAGGAGGAGGA